>VTPC01090216.1:362512-377763 GCA_011009095.1 Ignelater luminosus | reverse complement strand
ATGGACACTGCAACAGGGTCTGGGAGAGACTAAGAAATGGCAATATGTGTCAAAACATCGTGGACTTAATGAGGAACCGTTTTACAACTGTAATAGTGAGCAACGGCTATCCCATTAAATATTAATAATTTTATTTGTATTAACTATTAAATTGGCAAGAATAGCTTTGTAGTGAATATATAGTATGTAGGCGTTATAAAAGTATTTTATTTTCTTATACTACATAACATTGCAACAAAATGTTTTCTATTTGTTTATTTACTTTACCCACTTCCTTACTTTTACAATTATTAGTAACAAACAATTTAAGTCCTTCTTATACCTTGTGTTAAAGATTTTACAATGATTTCATTTTCACTGCATTTTGTTACATATGTAATTGAATAAAACACGCGAAGAGCAGCTTATAAATTTATTATTTATGTTAATACAGAAATATAACTTAAATTAATATCGAATATAAACGCATACATTTTGTTACTTCAAGGTCTTTAGTTCTACTAACTCTACGACGCGATGCAATGTGCACCCCTTTATAATAACCTTTACAACATGCGTAAGAGATTCATACCGCTTGTTCTTAGACAGCTCATGTTGCTAGAAAGAACAATATTTTATAAAAACTGGTTCCTGAGAAATGCACTTTAGAAGTTACTACAAAAGTTTGTTTAAGTGTTTTATTAAGTTAGGTACCAATAACGGACATTTGTTAATTTTTACAGTTGATTTTAGAGTTGACACACACAGTGATAAGTAGTTTTCGTACAAGCACGAATGTCAATAAAGTGACAAAGAAAACCAGGAAACATCATATAGTTATATTATATATACCAGTAGAATATATAGAGGGAGAATACTTTCAGACGCAACATACTCTTGTATATTATGCAACGTAAATAAAATGGAATATTTTCAAATGCAACGTAGGGAATAATACAATAAATTTCTTTGTCATGGTTTCTTATGTTAAATTATTTTTTAAACAATTTAAAAATAAGAAACCATAACAACGAAACTCATTGTTCCATTACTTAAAAAATAATCTAAAATAGGAAACCACGACAACGAAACTTATTGTATTATAGCATTTGAAAATATTCGATTTTAACTACATTGCATACACAAGAGTATGTTGCGTCTGAAAGTATTCTCCCTGTATAAATACAAAATGAAAGCATAAAATAATATACGAGTCGTATATTACAGGTAGGTTGGCAATCATTGTATTATCAATATAAGTACGATATAGATAATCAACATCAGTGACATATATATGCCAGTCATAGTAATTTCATGTTGGATATACGTTGATGAGAAATATATTACGGACAAACTGAACATATGTAAACCCAAGAATACTTAAAAGACATCTTCCCAAACTAACACTATTATATTAAACTAACCTTGGAATCCAATATATTACCAATAAGTTGGCAAAATGTAAACCCCAGGATGCTTTAAGATATCTTTCTAAACTACCACTTTTATATTAGATTAACATTGGCAGCCAATATATTACCAATAAGTGCAGCTAAATATGTTTCCTTTATTAGATGGAGATGTATCTCCTACCTTGTAGTTTTACAATTGACAAATCTTGGTTGCCAACGTTTTACTTCTATAAAAAAGCGTTACATTTAACACTTAACGCCAATATACCACAAAAATATTGCCACAATAAGCTGTGCTACTTGGGACTGTTTAGATTTTTCGGGTCTGTCGGACTTCTCAAGCCTGTTGGGTCGGACAAGTCTGTTGAGTTTGTCGGGCCTTTTGGATTTCTTGGACCTTCGGGTATCCTCTTACCGGATTTTTTTCTGGCTGCGTCAAGTTTGTCACGAGGCCGGCCGGACCTGGAGATTTGAACCTGTGCAGTGCTCTACTGCAAACCACCGGAGATTTCAAGATTGTACTGCGCCTCGAATGGCACGACAAAATTTGTAATTCCGAAATAATAATATGTTGGTTATTTAGTGTCTACGAGTGTTTAGAGTAGATTTCCTGAGTTTTTTGCAGAATCTTTAGCGTTTTCCTCAGAATATTCAGATATTTAATAACATCATGATCTGTAAGTTAGAGGTCTATACGGACTGGGTTTTGTAGTCGCGCCTTTATGCCGCCCGGGACGAAGCTTGGGTTCGGGTCGGGCCGAGCCTCGGTTTAAAGATTTATCGGCCTTCCCAGGCCTACGTCTGGTCAATCGGGCCATTTCGTCTTGTCAGGCCTCTCGAGCTGTTGTATTCTTCGGCCCTACGGGTCTATCGGGCTGAATGGACCTCTCGGGTTTGTCGAGTCATAAGGGTTTGTCGAGTCATAAGGGTTTGTCGAGTCATAAGGGTGTGTCGAGCCGTTCGAGCCTTTTGGACCGTTTGCGCCGTTGAGCCTGTCGAACGCTTTGGCCATTTCGGGCTTCTTAGGCCTGTCAGACCGTTTGGGTCGTTCTGGTCTTTTGGACTTCTCGGCCCTTAGGGGGTTTATCAAGCCGTTCTTTGCCTTTTGGACCGTTTGAGCTCTGGTGTCGTTCGGGCTTCTCGAGCTGATAAAGAAGTTACCGGGTTTTTTCGGGTCGTGTCAAGCTTGTCCTCCGTCGGGCCATAATGATCGATAATTCTCGAAAATCGTGTTAGCTTTTTTGCAGATGCAGTTGAAACATGGCAATCTGATTTTTGTGTAAATTTAGAACTTAGTCGTTCTTTTATGCTGATTTTCGCTGGCGAATATCTCGGAAAATATAACACGTAGGAAAAAAATAAATATAGACATTCTTGTAGGGAATTTACTTATCTTTTATTTTGTAAGCAATACTGTGTACCGTACGACGCACCGTTTCCGAGTTATAAGCGAAAAACCGAAAAAAGAGACCAAATTTGCAATTCGTGAACTTCATAAATTCTTAACGCACCGCTGCCTGACTGGCAGGTGATGGCTAACATCTTTGTTTAAGGTAATAGTACCACTAAAGAAACTTTCAACCTTTATCAAATACCTCCCCCAATTCACTATTATCTCCCTTACTCTTATCATAATCTAGCGATGGAAGTTTTTGGTACATTTGCAACCTATAAGGTTTCATAGTCTTGACGAAGAATCCTGTAGGTGGTAGTACGAGTTAAATCTAACTATTGAGCTAATCTAATTGAAGTGAGAGGTTGTTCTTGGACTGTACTTCTAACTTTATAAATTACAGCTTAAAATCATACTAAAAATCTTAGTAACCATCAATAAAAATAAAATTAACTTTTTAGTTTATTTTTATCATTATGATTCAGAAAACTTAAACTCTAGTTACCTTTGGATAAAACTCTAAACAAGTCCAAGGTGACTAGACAATAAAATGTTAATTAAAAAACATTAATTAATGGAAATAAAAAACTAACTGAAAGAAACACATATGTGTAATATGGGTTGCCTATATTAAAAATTTAAAAAAAAATTTACATGGTCAAGCGTTTAATATTTAATTAATAATTAAATCTGTCGTCATTGCAATGAATTTAAATACAACAGAAAGGAATTATCAGACAGTATTCATTTTCTTGCTTGTTATTAAAAAAAAAAAAAAAAAAAAAAACTAAAACAAAATCTAATTATTCTAAACCGAAATGTGCTAGCAATACAAAATCACCAGACTAACGATCTATTAAAGCTGAATTCACTCATTTTACAAAATACTTCAAGGCTATGAAAGAATGAAAGACGACAAACTGGTTTTCACTATAAATGAATTAGCTAACTCGATAACATATATATAGCACATTGGGCTAGAAACTCCGAACTTGTGGCCAAAATTCAGATTTTCTTTGAGAAAATTGTAAGCCCTATGTATTAGTGTACATTTCAGACGTCCAGAATCTAGCAAACAAAAAGGCTTCAAACAACAAATTTATAATTATACTCTACTAAATAATTAGTTTTTTTTTTCAAATTTTAGTTACTTCACCTAACAGCGAAAAATAAACCAAAATTAGACGAGAAAAGTATAGCTTGTAAGACTTTTTATGTTGGCAGTTCTGATACGTACGGCCATGGTATTGGTCAATTCAGTGGAGTAAACGTCAATCAGGTGTTTGGTGGTTTCCACTAGATGTCAGAGCAAAATCATAATTTAACAAAAATTCGAATTAAATTTCAATTTTTCCATTTTTCTTTTTAATTGTTGATCCCTCTTGCCGATGTAGTGTCGTCAGTAACTACTACATACGTATAAAACATTTATTTGTCATTATTTACAACTGAATTAATTATAAAATTATATACAATGCTGTTTACAAACTTAATTCTTCAGGAAGCATTTCTGCACACAGTATTCATGTTTTTATTTTCTATTTATTATTGTTCATAATAACCGTAGCTAACTTGTCTAGAGTACACTTTTTGTTTTTCAATTTAAACAATATTTCAACACGCGTTTTTTTTTAAATTTTGGCGCGATATTAGGATGCTATTTTTTACGCGTAGTTACTAGTAACAACTTTTATGTCACTAATTATTCAGTGGACAGACTACAGCAAATGTTTAAAAGTAAATAATTTTTTTAATGTTTATGATTAAAGTTTAATTTTATAAGAAATATGTTATAAGGGTCTCTTACTTAAAATGGAAAATAACATCACAGTAAGTTCCTAAAATCCTAATAAAAAAGTTAAAGAAATCTGTTAAAAATAATTTCTCATACTTCAATGGTTGTAAATGAAACTTTCAGTGAAGCTGCATAAAATTGTAAAAACCTGTAAAAACTGATAATGTAATAGTTTATTAGTATACAAATATTTGACAGGTAGATTCCCCATCAAAAATTAAGCCTGCTTTGTTATAATATCTTTTTTCCCTAAATTTCACCATTTTAGGGCTATATGGTGTGAAAGTTTCTTAAAAACCTTCTTGTTTTTCCAATATCTCAACAATAACATAAGATACTGAAATGAAAGTTTCTACACTTTTGGGTACCTCCAAGTTCTACGAAGTTCATACTTGATATTCCTATCAGGGGAGAAGAGTTGGGAAGGGTCTAGCATCTTAGTGTAAGGGAAGATTGTTACGCCACTGTAGAATTAAAAACGCTGTTATTCTTTAATATATACTAAAATTTCAGAAGGCCGTCTACCTCGCGAAACTTCTGCCGGTAAATCCGTCGCAACGAGCAGTCGACGCCGGGCGGCGGCAGGGATGTCGCCACGACGCCCACTCTTTGCGTGAAAGGGACGCGACGACAGGCGTAACGGTTTCAATTGCATAAACTTAGGGAACCTAGTTGTCGTCATCGCAATGATGGCGATGCCTTTTAAACGATCCAGGCACCACCGACCGTATTTTGTTTTTTTGACAGATGTCATGTATCTCAGGAACGGCTAGTCCTATCGAGATGAGAGCGTGATTGTTAGGTGTGGCGGGAAATTGTTTTTATAAGATGTGGGCAAGATTGACCGTCTTTTGTTTTTTCTTTGGTAGTTTTCTGTATCTCAGGAACGGTTGGTCCTGTAGATATGGGTCCTCGACTGTTACGTGTGGCGGGGGAATTCGGACGTCATCGTTCGAGGGGATAGCTCGAGCCATAGTGATAGTTAGGTTCTCCTAAGAAGAATTTTGGAGGGCAAAGCTCGACTTGGGAACACTGAAGGTAGGCCTTTTAAAGGCGTTCAGTTCTCCTAACAAGGTCGTTCGAGGGTGTAGCACAAGTCATAATGATATTCAGTTGTTCTAATGGAATGTTCTAATGTTGATAGAGGTTGAAGCCTGACTTGGAGCGACCGATGATGGCCGGCCGTTTGAAGGCATAGCCTAAGCCATAGTGACATTTAGCTTTTTTAACAACATTAATGGAGGGTGAAAGCAGTGCAGGGTACTGTCAGGCTTTTTGATCAAAGGTAATTCGTTTCTCTCACATTTTCCAAGATTCTCAACGATCTGGAAAACCTGCAAATGTCAGGGAATATAAAATGGTCAGGGAAAACCCGGAAAAATCAGCGAAACTCTATCTAAATTAGAAAAAGTTCCTAGTAGTACATTTTCAAGCCATGTATTTGAAACTACCCGTTTTAGGATGGCATGCGGAATCTTACGGAACCGAACGAGTACCAAATGTGTCATGTTTTGGCGTGTGGTGCGCAATGCATCTGCGTTGTGCAAGAATTTTGATGTGAGTTCAATTGAAACCGTTTTTCTACAGTAAGGTGGAGTGGTAAAATTGGTTGTCATTAGGCGATATCTAGCTTAACAGTACCGTTTAAGACGAGAATTTACAAATCTACGAGCGAACCGTTCGTGTTAGTCGCAAGTACCTCTTTATCCGATTAATCAAATTCAAACGTACAGAATATCGATGGGAATTTTCTCCACGTTAATTATAATGCCAAACTAAAGGTCTGTACAAAAGTTCAGCTGGTCCGGAATTTTTCCGCAGTTTATCTTATTTTTCGCTTGATGTTCTTTTTTTTTGTAATTGTCGATAATTTAATAATTCGTATTTGACCTTATTTTGTTTAATTCCTTGTAGTATTTGGTATATAGGTCATTCATTGAAACAGTTCGTCTAGGAAATTAATGCTATAGATACAATAATGAAAATAGCAGGCAACAGGTGTATCCTAGATAAACTTATCTAACGATTGTAAAAAAGGGCCTTAATCCCGAAGGGTCTAGGTGCTTTCTTTGTGTGATATACCTGTCACAAGTAGATTTCTAATTTATACTTCAACAAAATGGTTGTCTATAGCTCGGTGCGTGTTCGCTGTTAGTTTTCCTGCTTGCAGATATCGTCATACGTATAGACAGACTGCTTTGAAATAATTCCTAAATTTCTTCTAAACTGTACGCCACTGGTGGGCGTACGAGAAAGTGTTTTCAGCATGACTTGATAGAGCGGACTTTTATTTATCGCGTTTATCGTCCAATAAATAAATAAATTATTCAAATTAACATTGATCATAAATATTACCATGCATGTGAAATTTGTTAAAAAACTCAAAAATCTAAAATCGATGAAGTGGAACAAGGACGAGCATATACAAATCACTGCAGGTAAGACAAAGAGGTGATGATCAAGGACACCTCTCGCTTTTCTAGACGAAGCGGCCGTCGTCAACCGTTGTCGCGTTCACCGAAATCGTTTTCTAATCAGAAAGATGGTAGCGATCGTGTTTCGTTTCTTCTACGAGTGCGACATCTTCGGATTGGATTGTCTTGACTCCCAACAACACGCCGAGAACCGATTGCCCTATGTTTTCTTTCTCTTTTTTTCTTTGACAGATTCTCCGTATCTCGGAACAGGCTTGCGCGATCGAGTTCGGACTTGGATTGATGCAAGAGGTAACAGGACGCCTTTCGGAAGATCTCAGCACCATCGACCGTCTTTTGTTTTTTCTGGCAGATATGCTGCATCTTAGGAATGACTGATCTTCTAGAGATGCGATTTCGCTTGTTAGGCGTGATGGAGATTGGCATTCAGAAGAAGTGGACGAGACCAATAGTCGTTTGTTTTTTGGCAGCTGTTCTGTGTCTCACAGGCGGCTGATCTTACAAAGGTGGTAGTCTCATTGTTAGTTGCAGCTGAAAGTTTCATTCTTAGGTGTAACGGGAGATTGTCTTTCAGAAGATATGGGCTAGACTGTCGGTCTTTTGTCTTTTCGGCAGCTGTCCGGTATCTCAGGAGCGGCTGATTCTACAGAGATGGGAGTTTTATTGTTAGGTGTGGTGGGAGATTTGCTTTCAGAAGATATGAGCGAGATCGACCATCTTTTGTTTTTATTTGGCAGATACCCTATACGTCGTCAGAAACAACTGGTCCTCTAGAGATGAGATTCTGATTGTTAGGTGAGATGGGGAATGGGTTTCAGAAGATGTGGGCGAAACCTACCGTCTTTTTGTTTTTTGGCAGCTGTTCTACATCTCAGGAGCGGCTGATCCTACAGAGATAAGAGTTTCATTGTCAGGTATAGCAGGAGATTTACTTTCAGAAGATGTGGGCGAGACCGACTGTGTTTTGTTTCTTTGGCAGATATTCTGTATCTTAGGAACGGCTGATCTTATCGAGATGAGACTTCGATGGTTAGGTATGGCGACGTAACGGCTTCTAGACGGTCTGGTCCTTTGTCTTGTTAACAGATATTTTGTATCTCAGGAACGGTTGGTCCCATCAAGGTGGGGTTTGGACTCTTAATTGTGACCCGGACGCCGTAGATCGTTTCTTGTTCTTTTAAAAATATTTCAGATCTCAAACCGGTTGGTCCAATCAAGTTGGAACTTGGACTATTTCATGCGATAGTGAAATGAGTTTCGGGTGATTTGGACACCATCGATTGTCTGTTGTTTGTTTTTCCTACTAATATTCTACTATGTCTCCGGAACCCCTTGTTGATTTGAATTAGAACCTGGATCGTTAGATGTATTAGCTAATTCCAAATTAAATAGAGTTTTTATAGAATCGGTCCTTAAGACGGCTAATGGAGGGTGTCGCCCGAGTTTTCATCGTACTTAACACTATCAGCAATGTAAATGGAGGACGAAGCTCGTTTGAGGTCCATTCTTCAGAGTCATCCTGCAATGTATGTATCTCCTAAAAGGAAACCAGATAAACAAAAGTATTTCTAGTGTACAATGTAATTTACTATAGTTTCCGAACTTCTTACGCTAGAAATGATACTGTAGCTTCTACTCGGTTTATTAAAACATGTACATACAGACGGTGACAAAAGAAGAAGCCAGACCTGCAGCCACCTATTTTGGCGTATTGGAGGACGAAGCACTACACAATATCTATTTCTATATATTCTAATTGGTATACAGCAGTATTGGATGTACCAGAGCCTCGGTGGCTCTGATAGTTACGCATCTGACTATCAACCCAATGGTTGCGGGTTCGATTCCCGGCCGAGGTCCTGAGATTTTTCACGCGGAAAAAATCTGAAAAAGGATGCCATCCTCTGGGAGGGATGTAAAGCAGTGGATCCCGTGTAACTACGATGAGTTGCACGTTAAAAATACCTACCGGGGTTGGAAAACCTCGGATTCGGCTAAATTCTAGTTGGCGGCGAAATGACCATAGTAGTTGAAGCCACGAGGTCTAAGCGAACCGCGACCTGAAGCCTCAGCCAAACATTAAACAGTATTGGATGTACCTATGGCCTATATCTGCAATACAAATTATTTTTCTTGGCCATTTCGACACAAATTTTCATTATGTATTCTTTGATGTTGATGATTTGATAAAAATAAAGTTAAAAGAGACATTAAGAAGCTATAAATATTTTTTTAGCAGGCCCATTTAAGTGATAATTTAATAGAAACTCTTCTTACTTTATGTCCTACATTTATGCTTATGCATGCTGCAATGTGTAATTCTGTAAATCATCTCGTTCTTTCCGTATTGACAATACTAATAAGTGTAATAAGTATTTGTAACCATCTTATTTTTCTTATCTTGAATCATCTTATAAAAATACCCCGTTAAAGGAAAAGGGTAAGTTTGTAATTCGCTAATTTCAGCGAGTTTTATTTTACTTTAAATCAAGTTATTTTGATAAACTTCAATATGTTAAAATTCAATCTGAGAGTATTGAAAACCAAGCAATAAGGTACCGTATAGGCAACCTAATAACACTTCATGTTCTTCTGTATGTTGATGCTTTCTATTATGATTACTGATCATTTTATTTAAATTTAATACATTAATACCGTTAATGCATCAAAATAAAGAAAATTGCAACGATTTAACAGTAAAAAAGTCTAAAAGAGTGTCAATAAACTTTTGTTAACTATGAAAGGTTAAATCCTAACAATTCCTTTTTTGTCAAGTACAAAACAATAAATTTCAAATTTGATTTCAATGAAAATAATGTTAAATTAATAAAAAATAATAATTTTTAAGAACAATGACATAAACATTATTTCGTAACAATACCATTTAATTTTAATAATAATTAACCGCTGCTATTTAAGTATTGTTTTATCACTTTTATCAGATTTCACTTAAAAATTAGAGAGAAAAAAGAAAACAAGTATTTATTAATAATAAGAACTTTTTGTCAATGGCCTTTATTTAATAATAATGAACATTATTTAAAACAGGTGAAAACTGAGCCAAAATCATAAATTCAAATATCTCTCTATTATATCTCGTTTTTAAACAATTAAAATACCTCAAGTAAAACAGTAGACACATAAAGCAATTTTGAATAAAACATGACAAGGAAATGATTGTCATCATTTTTCTTTCCTTAATAATCCCCGTTTTTAAAGAAGAAAAATCTTTAATTATTATTAAACGCAAGCGCAAAAAATGGTAAAAATCCTACCAGAACTAATTAAGACAAAGTGTCTCGAAGTAAAAAAGAATTGATAAAGGTACTACAAAAGTGTATTGCGACACAAACACACACTAATAGTATGTTAATATAACACGTTTAATCGACCTCTGGTGCAAAATCTGATAGCAATGGCGTTTGTATATAATTGTTGCTTTGTTCTCATGAATTGTTACAGGATATCCAGCATTTTGAGTCAAGGTAATTGTACTGAGAGTTCATTTTACTGTGTTACTTTAAATTTCGTTTCTTTATTGTATATTTAATGGAATATTATTTTCTAATTATTATTTGATTGATTAATTAGCACTAATTAGAAGTACAGTCAAACAATCTAAAAGATATCCTAGACGCCTTAGAAATGAAACAGTAAAGCATCTACAGAAATCGTAACGGTAACTATGACGATAACTGAGAAGCAGAGAAGAAAATTTCTTGCTGTGAAAGGACGAATTTTGACTGAGAACGAATATAATGGTGATAGTATACTTTAATAATAAAATAAGATTGTAATTTGATAATTTTCATAAAACTAATTAATTTTTATGAGATCTAACACTATTTAGATTACAATCGGTTAAATTTATTACATTAAATTACCTGAAATTTGTTTGAGGATATCCTGATTTATCTTTCCCGTGCTAATCACCAATCAGATAGATAAATCTTGTTTGTTTAATTTTACTTAATTGATATTCGGCTTGTTCTTTTGTTTTATCGCAATAACATCTTTAAATAGTATCATTAAATCCAATAATTGGTTACATCTTTTATAAAAGGATAAATGCATATTAGCATGACACGGCAATTCCAACTTTAACATTTTAAATGGTACCTACATAATTCACATCACTCCGACCATTCATAATCTGATGCTTCTATGTAATACGAGCATGCTTAGCGAGCGTGAAAATCGGTGTTGTATATCAAAGAGCGCACACAGTCTTTCCTAAATATTTGTCCAAATAGAAAATATAGACTCGGTAGGTCTTGAGCCAATCTCTTTTGTTATAATCCGATTGCCAAAACTGTTAACCGAACTTTCGGTTCATCAGGTTCATTTTTAAAACTTGAAAGCTGTTGTTTTTACCAGAAACTTGTAGATGAAACAATATGTTGTATAAGGATGTCCCGTTTAACACTCTACACGCTATTCTTCGGAAACCGTTTTGGTATTCTGGTATAATCTAACGTCTAGGTTGCAAAGATAAAATTAGAACATTTTTTAGAACATCTGTCAAATCGGAATCATTAGTTATATAGAACTACCACTTTTCTATTGTTCTAATCAACAGCCCGTTAGATTTCCGATGCAAAAGTACACGAGTACCATAGGTCTAAAACTGATAATGGCGGAATTAGAACAGAAAAAGGGGAAGCTGTGTCGTTTAACAGTCTTCAATTTAGTGTTTGGGTATATTTCCACTTCTAGAGTGCAAAGCTAAAATCAGAATATTCTTTAGAACAATCTGCCAAGCCGGAAACGATATCGACCTTTATTTGTTAAATGGAACTACTACTTTTTTATTGTTACAACCGACAGCTCGTAAGATTCCCGACACAAGAGTATAGTGGTGCCATAGGTCTAGAATTCATAATAGCGAGATTAGAACAAAAAAAAGCGTAAACTGTCCTGTCGAACGATCTACACGCGATTATTCGGGAAACATTAAAGCCAGAAAACTGAAATCTAGTGTTTCGGTATAATTCGACTTCTAGATTACAAAAATTAAATAAAGAAATATTTTAGAACAACAATTTACTATGTGCTGGATTACAGAGGTAATTACGTGTCAAGTAGAAGAATTTTTTGTTCTACTGTTCTAATAGACATTTTAGGACCTATTGTATCTAATAATGTCAATCCAGGCAATTAAAAAAGTAGTAGCTCCTTTTAACAAATGAAAGTTTTACGTTTGACAGGTAGTTTTAAACAATGTTATAATTTTAATTTTAGAATCTAAAAGTCCAATTATACAAAGACACTAGCTTGAATGTTTCCTAATAATCGACTGTAGATCGTTAAAAGGGACATATTTCGATTTTTTGTTCCAATCATGCTATTTTCAATTTTAGACCTGGTATTCTTATACTTTTGTGTCGGGAATCTTACGGGCTGTCGATTGAAGCAACAAAAATGTAATAGTTCCATTTAACAAATGAAGGTCGACGTCGTTTCCGGTTTGACATGTTGTTCTAAAAACTGTTCAATTTTATTATTGCAATGTACCATCAAATTATACCAGAATATCAAATTTTAGCCTAACAGCTTTAAGGGTTCCCGAATAATAGCGTGTAAACTGTTAAACGAGACGCCCTGTATAAAGACAGGTACGCATTGATGCAAATGACATTTTGGATTAAATCGAATAAGATCTCACTTTAACGACCGATGTGTAAAATTACCGAGAAGTTAATACCTGGCAATACCTGCACGGGCCGGCCCGAAGCTCGGGTTCAGGTCGGACGACGTCTCATTTTAAAAATGTTTCGAGCTTTACGGGTCTCCCGTTAAGTCGATAGGGCTGTTTTCGAGCTGTTATTTTGTACTGATTCGAAGCGGAGCGGACCGAAATCTTTTTTGTACTACCCAAACGGGCTACTTTCATACTGAATCGCACGGGAGAGTTGTTGTACCGACTTAGATAGGCGTTATCTTTATACTGAACCGAAGAGGAGGATTTTCGTTTCGATCTAGCACTTTTTCTTACTGCGCCAGATGGGTATTATTTTCGCACGGGCACTAAGCCGGTCATTATTTTTATATTAAACCGAAACGGAGGAGTCTTTGACACCCTGAGAACTTCACCTGATCCCATTCCCAAGAAACCCAAGAGAAAGCTCAAACACTCTTCAGCCATTCTCCTAGCCCAAGCCTCTGAGCTCCCCAACGATCTCCAAGACATCCTGCAGAGCACGAGCACATCCTTGGCCATCAGATGAATCAATCCCACATCCAATGCTTGGGACAACCACCCACAAAACCCCCAAAAATCCGTAACCCTCTACACCTCCTCCTTCCCGCCACAACTCTGTTTTCTGTTTCAGGTACCAACAAGACTCCAGAGATCAACTACATGCCGGAGACCAGGTAGACCGGAGCGCCTGCGAGGTGGATTGCGGTGCACTCGTAGTATGAGTAGGCGCGCTCGGTGTGGTTGCTCTTACATCAGCAGCGACGGTGAAGCCTACGGAGAAATGGGCACCGAACTGACGACACACTTTCCCCCTGGCTGACCAGGCCGGACACGTTACAGCGGGTTTTAAGCAAAAGTTTGCAATCAACCGCCCTATCCTTGACCGCGTGCAGCAACGTTCACCTACCAAACTACCACATTTCCACCTAGGCTGAAAAGACTCATGCCTACAGTGGTCTCTGCGATTTCACTTGACTTGGAAAAGTTTTGTACTGTACCCTAGAAGCCTGCACGGAACTGGTTTCTTAGTCGGGCCTTCGAGTAGTCCTGGAGGGGCTTAGCTCGGGCTGGGATTCAGTATAAAAATCTTGTGGGCTTTTCGGGCCTACGACGGTTCAATCAAGCCGTTCGCTCCTGTCGAGTCGTTCGGTCTTATTGGGCCTGCCGGACCTCTCGGGCGTGTCGGTCCTCTGGTTAGTCAGTCGAGTTTGGGCCAATCAAGAAGTTACCGGATCTTTTTCGAGCCGCGTCAAGTTTACTCCACGCGAAGCCGGCTCGCGCCTGAAAATTTCGGCCCGTGCAAGGTCCTACCTTGCAATTCACTGTTTGACGGACGATGCATCGAGTTGCTGTACCTGTAGCACGTACAGTTCTAGCTCTACAAGCTCTAAGAACTATGAACATCGCGTTCAATTTTGTGGGTGGTTATTGGAACTGATGAGTGCTGCCAACTTTCCGATCCACCTTCACGAGGAACGCAGTATTATAAATTTTCCCAATACACATTACCGGGATGTAGATAGAAATCCCTCACATTATTCGTTATTATTATTACCAGCATTACAAATGGTATGCTAGCAGGACTATTTATCCTCTTTAATCGAATGACTAAAATGCTGCATTAATGAAATTGAATTTTTACGAATCCAGCCAAGACAATTAATTTTTAAAATTAAAGGCTGATTTATAAAAAACGCAGTCGCAGTCGCTGACGTAGCCGCTGTCGTAAAATGAAGCTGGTGTATTTATAAAAGTCGCAACGCGTTGCGGCAATCTTAAAGTGACCTTTGATTATAACCTCAAAGCTAGAATTTGAGTTGTTTTCATAAGTGGTCTGGGGTTTTCAATAACATCTTATTCACATTATTAATAAAGATTATTATTACAACAGGTAGATACTGAAATAAAACGGATGTAACCTCGCATCTTGAGTGGGAGGAGTTCATCCAAGTGAACTAAAAGTGTGCGTACTACTTTTGGTAAATCTGCTACTGGCAACATGATTTTTGATTTGACCTTGAGTAACCGCAGTCGCTGAAGTCCAACCCTCGCAGCTTCAGCGTGTTGCGTTGCGACGTACTAGATTTTATAAATTAGTGCGTATGGTTACATGCATTTAGTTTCAGCGGCAACGTCAGCGACTGCGACTACGTCTTTTACAAATCAGCCTTAACAAACATAGTTATTTCCTTAAATGATCAATTTCATTAATGATGGAGTTAAAAAACTCGACTAATTATTATGCGTTCACAATTTTTTTTTGTATGAGAGTCGACCATAGAGATTCGCCCAATTTAGCAGTGTGAACATTATGGTTAGGCTTTTAAACGATTTTAGGTTAGATTGCATGACAGAACACCTCTAAACGCGACGTTGTTAGTTTTATATATAATGGAATTAACATCTTTAGTAATTTTTATGTCTTCAGTTTAGTAAGTTATTATCGTCATTATCAAATTGTTATGGGAATACACTATCTGAAAGAAGACATCCTCACAGTTTAAATATTCTTATTTTAAATAGGCACTAGATTTGG
>VTPC01090216.1:172368-362188 GCA_011009095.1 Ignelater luminosus | reverse complement strand
TGTCTTATTCTTCAGTGTGCAGCGTCTATGGCAAGTTGCTTTATTTACACGCGCCTTTGAACCGGATTTGTTACACACGAGGCGACTTTTACCCGTGAAGGAATTTTCAATAACCATAACCAACACGATTGGGCTGAACAGAACCCAATAACACGTTCATTTGTGGTCATCAACAATGCTTTTCGGTCAGTGTTGTGTGTGGCATTGTAAATGATTTTCTGGTAGGTCCTTTTGCGTTTCCACCTTGTCTACATGGTGAAACTTATCTTCAATTCAATTTGCATCTTGGAAACAAAAGGTCGCATCGAGACCGGACTTTGACTGTTCAAAATGCTTTACCTCGGAGCATAAAACCAAACAACCGCGATTGATCCTCGTTTGCTTTTTCCTTGACAAATGTGGGGTAAATCGAAAATGGCTAGTAGAACCGAGAGAAGAATTTCTACAGTATGAAACAAACGCCATCCCTATCTAAAAGAAAAACAATAAACTGAAACAAAGTGATTTTTTTCGACGTCGACAAACTTTCGTCGATTTAAATTGAACATGAGGTGCGCACTGTATCAAGTTACAACAGGGGTTGGTGTGTGCAGACCAAAGGCTTGCCACGGCACTTGTTGTAAGCCTCCTGCCTAATTTGGTCTAAGCTGGCTTGTAGATATATTTCTAGCTGTCTCATTATGTCTTCTGCTAAATTGTCTTGGAACTTTTGCCAAAGATTCGCGGCGACACCTTCGACGGTCACCGATAGCTGGATCGTTGGAGAACCTTTAATCTACCTTTAACATCTATGAAAGCCTGCTTTCGATATAACCACCCATTTCTAAGGTTTTTAAAAAATAAACAACAGCTGGCGCAAACTACCTCTAGAACCTTCTTGCGAGTCGAAGCCAACCCCTTCAGTATCGCTGGTCGCGCCTGCGGCACTCCTATCCATTAACCCTTTCGAAGTCCCTTTTGCTAGGACGGACCTTAGTTGCACCACTTCTAGTCCCTCCTGCTGGCTTCACGGCCGACTACGCGTGTCGTCGGGATTCATTTTGCTTGAACACATGTCGTGCTTGGCCCTCCAACACACCAACATTGGTGACTGAAGCTCTGGCTTTTCCCTTCGTTATCAGCGATACGCTTTTCAAAAGAACAAGTAGATGCTACAGTACAGTTTTCCTCCCGAAATCAGTACAGAGTACGTATTCTGTATTCAGGTGGTGCATAATATAGGAAAAGAAGATATTTGGTGGACAGTACCAAATTGAAAGATAATCCAAAGATCATACTGAGGCCGCGCGTAATGTAAAAGAACAAAGAATAATATCTGGGAGGACCGTAACAAACTGAAAAATTACCCTTTCAATGACAACTCAGGCTGCGGCCCGTAATAACCCCCTTAGGAAAGATAAATCTCATTACGGCTTTGCCCTCCACTAACTATCACGACGACAGCAAGCCATTCCCTCACCGTACCTGACTGTTCAAGTTCCAACCCAATAGAACCAGCCGTTCCTGAGATATGGTGCATCTGTCAAAAAAAAAAACAAAGACAATCGGTGGTATCCGAATCGTTTAAAAGTCATTTCCTTGCTATACCTACTTGATACGACCAGCCATTCCTGAAATATAAGATATCTGCCCAAAAAAAAACGATCATCGGTTCCCGGGTCGTTTAAAAGCCATTCCTCTAACACAGCTAACAATCAAAGTCGCAACTTGATACGATCAGCCGTTCCCGAGATACAGAATATGTCAAAAAAAAAAACAAAAAGTGATCGGTGGCGCCCAGATCATTTGAACCTCATCTAACCATCAAAGTCCCACTCGATAGGACTAGCCACTTTCGAAATACAAGATTATACGTCAAAATCAAAAGACGATCGGTGGCGTCCGATAGAGCTCGACAGAGCCGTTCCTGAGACACAAGATATCGGTCGAAAAAAAGAAAAGACGATCGGCGGTACCTGAATTGTTAAGAAGCCATTTCCCCACTACATCTAACAATCAAAGTCTCAACTTGATAGGACCGGTCGTTTGCGAGATGTGGGGTATTTGCCAAAAAACAAACAAACAAAAACGCTATGTACTATCTGTAACCATAGGGAGGTTGATATGGTTTCGACATAGGTACAGACACAGTCTCTTTAATATAACAATAGATATTAGCCCAGTAGAGTTAGCTCTGAGATGGGGCTTTACCCCAAAAAAAATTGTATACCAAATAATTCCTTTTGGACCTTAAAGAGCTTGAACTGTAGTATAAGATCCCAAAAGTCCGGAAAAATCCCACTGGTGCGTTTTCCCGAAAAGCGGAAGAAGCGCAGAAAATTAGCATTCTTTTAAACGCTCGTAGCAGCTACGAGGGCGGTTCAATAAGTACCCGTGTTAGAAATGAAGACACATTTTTTTCAAAAATTTTTTTTTTATTTTTCAACATAGTCTCCTTTTAGAAATATACACTTCTTCCAACGTTCCTGCCATTTTTTAACCCCTCCAAAAAATAGGATTTGTCGAACTCTCCAAAATACGCCTCTATCTCGGCGATGACTTCCTCGTTTGAGCTAAATTTTTTTCCCGCGAGCCATTTCTTCATGTTAGGAAACAAGAAAAAGTCGCAGGGTGCCAGATCGGGTGAATACGGGGGGTGCGGCAGCAATTCATAACGCAATTCATGCAGTTTGGCGGCGACAACTCCGGATGAATGTGCTGGTGCGTTATCGTGGTGAAACAGCACCTTCTTTTTCGCCAAATGCGGCCGTGTCTCCTTCAATTTTTTTTCGAAGCTGTCTAATAATTCACTGTAGTATTGTCCAGTGATCGTTCTTCCTTTTTCTAAAAAATCCATGAGGATGACGCCGTTCGCATCCCAAAAAATCGTCGCCATGACTTTTCCGGCCGATGGAACCATCTTCGCCTTCTTTGGAGCAGATTCACCGGGAGAAATCCATTGTTTTGATTGTTGCTTAGTTTCTGGTGTGTAATGATGAATCCAGGTTTCATCAACGGTGACAACTCGACGCAAAAACTCCTTCGGATTTCGCTTAAATTGCTCCAAACACTGCTTCGAAGTTAACAGCCGCATCCGCTTGTTGTCCACCGTTAGCAATCGCGGCACCCATCGCGCCGACAATTTTTTCATCGCCAACTTATCATGTAAAATATTAATTGCCGTTCCGGTCGACACACCTACGGCCTCTGCTACTTCACGCACTTTCGTTCGTCGATCAGCGAGAATCATGTCGTGGACTTTTTGAATGATTTCCTCGGTAACCACGTCTGCCGGGCGTCCTGGTCGCTCCTCATCAAAAACGGATGTTCGCCCACGTTTAAATTCGTTGAACCAATATCTAACTGTGGTCATAGATGGCGAAGTGTCCCCATAAACAGCATCCAACTTTGCTTCTATCTCCTCGCATTTTTTCCCATCCAAAAGCAGAAAGCGAATTACCGAACGATACTGCTCTTTTTCCATCTTAGCTAAAATCACGAAACACGTCTTACTCAAATGGCTGTCAAATCCAAACTAACCTATCAATCAGTCTGCAATTTGTTATACCGTCGTGTGATAGATGGCAGCACACGATGATAACACCAACTTCCCTCAGGAACGCCTTCTGTCGTCAAACACGGGTACCTACTGAACCGCCCTCGTAGATCGTTTATCGTAGAGAGATGATCTTTTTTTTGTTTTGTCACATATTTTATTAGCTTTCACCTTTACTTAAAGCATTTTTCTCGATTCTGTTTAGTTTTCTTTTCTATTTTAGTAAATATGGGAACCCTGAACATTTTTCATTAAAAAATGGGTTTCAAATAGTCATATTTCAATAAATAATGAATTAATCGAAATTTCACCCAAACAAAAGTTGTGTCTTGTTTTATTAGTGTTAAGAGAATAATATTACATTTGTATTGATTTACGATGATTGTCGAGGACGGCCGAACATACAAGTCAAGGGTGCGCAAGGAATATTTGGGGATGTAGTAAAGAAAGTGGTATTGCTTTATATCATAATGACCGACCTTTGGCGTGGCCCGGCGTTTAAGGTTCCCAAATTTACTACAATAGAAAACAAAACTAAACAAAATCGAGAAAAATGCTTAAGTAAAAGTAAAAGCTAATAAAATTTGTGACATAACAAAAAAACAATCATCTCTCTACAATAAACGGTCTAGCTGCTACGAGCGTTCAAAAAAATGCAAATTTTCCGCGCTTTTCCCGTGGGATTTTTCCGGACCTTTTTAATCTTATACTACAATTCAAGCTCCTTAAGGTCCAAAAGGAATTATTTGGTATACAATCTTTTTGGGGTAAAAGCATAATTCTGCTGGGCTATACAGGGTGGTCCAAGATTTCGCTCTAGTAAGATGATAGTTTTATGTTAGAAGATAATAGAAACAAATTGAGAACAGAGAGCGACATAGTGACTCTATACCTTTTCAACTTCAAATTGGGAACAATCAGTTTCAAAATGAGAATAATCATTTTTGAATTGGGAACAAATAATTTCGAATTGGGATTAATCAATTTCAAATTGAGACTAATCAATATTAGATTAAACAATCTGCAATCAGTTGTAATAACTATGAAACGTCATTTTTAACTAATAACAATAAGTGTAATTAATATATGTCTTATTTACGTAATATATATATACACACACAGGGTGTTTGGTTCACCGCCGTATATCCGAAAAGGGGTGGTAGAAGACATGATTTGGAACTTATCTAACCTAATATACTATTATACAAAGTGTCACGGTTTTCGAGATATTGTCATTTTTCATAATTTCACCCAACTGGACGTATTTCCCCATTTAAATGTGAACACCGCACTATTGGAAATTTTTAATTTGAAGGTAATGATAGTTTTATAATCTTTCATAGCTACTCTATCAATTTTAGTCATTTCCATCCACTCCTACAAGTGATCAAACAAATTAGAACCGGAGAAAGTTAAAAAAAATTATGACTTTAAAATTTAAGATTTACTTCATAAGGCTATAAAAGAGAAAAATCCAATGGGTAATTATGTTCAAACATTCTCAAAAACATCCTTGTTCCTTGCCCTTTAAATTGACATATCACACTTTTAACCACCTGCAGATTCTTAGGACTAACAGGCTACTTGAATGCAAAACAACCGTTTGGCCACACAAAAGCAAACACTTGATAACACGTTATTGGTTGTAGGTTTGGCTTCATAACCATTGGTGGTGTTGATGTTTGCATTTTCAACCGTTAATTTTGTGATTTTTGCGTGTTGCAGGTCCGTATTAGTTTGCGTTGAACTCCACGTTTTATTGCAATCGTTGAATTGGACTATTAAAGTGCATTGAATCTACGTTGAATTACACTTGTTTGATTGGACTATTAAACAGTGATGGCCTCCAGACATAACATAACATAAAAAGTCTCTTACGGCTATCCGATAGTAGGCAGGCCATCCATCGTTTTGAAAAATCATTTGTCGGATCCTATCTAGTGGCACTTCATCCAAAATATCGTCCAAATTGTTCTGTAAAAACTTTTTAAATGCCAACTTTCCCAAAAGATGGATAGGGCGAAACGGGCCGATAATATGGCCTGCTCGATCACCGTATTTGACACCCTCGGGTTATTATGTCTGGGGACTATCACTGTTTAATAGTCCAATCAATTCCAATTCAATGTAGATTCAATGCTTTTTTTAATAGTCCAATTAAACGCTTGTAATAAAACGTGGAGTTCAACGCAAACTGATACGGACCTGCAACACGCAAAAATCACAGAATTAACGGTTGAAAATGCAAAAATCAACATCACCAATAGTTATGAAGCCAAACCTACAACCAATAACGTGTTATCAAGTGTTTGCTTTTGTGCGGCCAAACGGTTCTTTTGCATTCAAGTAGCCTGTTAGTCGTAAGAATCTGCGGGTAGTTAAAAGTGTGATATGTCATTTTAAAGGGTAAAGAACAAGGACGTTTTTAAAAATGTTTGAACATAATTACCCATTGGGTTTTCTCTTTTATAGCCTTATGAAGTAAAAGTTAAATTTTAAAGTCATAATTTTTTTAACTTTCTCCGGGTCTAATTTGTTTAATCACTTGTAGGAGTGGATGGAAATGACTAAAATCGATAGAGCAGCTATGAAAGATTATAAAACTATCATTACCTTCAAATTAAAAATTTCCAATAGTGCGGTGTTCACATTTAAATGGGGAAATACGTCCAATTGGGTGAAATTATGAAAAATGACAATATCTCAAAAACCGCGACACTTCGTATAATAGTATATTAGGTTAGATAAGTTCCAAATCATGTCTTTTACCACCCCTTTTTGGATATACGGCGGTGAACCAAACACCCTGTATATATACAGTAATTATTAGTCTCATTATGAAACTGATTATTAACCAATTTAAAAATGATTATTCCCATTTTGAAATTGATTGTTCCTAATTTGAAGTTGAAAAGGTATAGAAGCATAACCTAAAAATATTTTGAATTATACAGGGCGTTAGACTTGTTTGTGGCAGTAAAAATTAGTGTATTTTTTAAGCACAGCCCTCTTTGTTTACAAAATACACTAATTTTTCAACACGATGGCGCATCAGCCCATTCGTCGCATTACTAAACACAAAAAAAATATCACTGTACATGTACGTATGCCTAATTGGAATGTTAGTTGCAACTATTGTTTGTAAGCACAGCCCTCTTTACTAAATGTGGTTATTTAAATTAACAAAATTATCGTGTTTATAAAATTACGCTTAAACCACCGCAGATAGACCCAAAGACCATTAAATAAAAACGAAAGGAAATTAAATTTTGCGGCTGATTATACAAAAATTTTCATATCGTTCTATTCAAAAATATCAAGTTATCCACGATTGAAGATCTTCATTTTCAATGATCCATATTGGGACCACAGTAATCTTTAACAAAGTTATTTGTAACACAATTGATGTAGCAGCCCGTATTGAACATGATAATGAAACCGTATCTTCCTATCCTGTCTAGTTCCAGAGATATTTCAATTTTTTTAAAACAATGTAAAACTAAAAAATATTAAGTATCTCGAAAACGGCTAAATTTAGACCAAACATATGGTTAATAAAAATGAATCTAAATGTAATAGGAAATCCAAAAATAAAGTAATATACAAGGTGTTCCATTTGAAAAAATAAAGGAAGATACTGCCACAAACACGTCGAACGCCCTGTATAATTCAAAATATTTTTAGGTTGTGCTTCTATAGTCATTATGTCGCTGTCTGCTCTCAATTTGTTTCTTCAAAACTCACTTGTCCACTATCAAGAACCAAAGTCCCAAATCGGTAGGATCCGAAGAGGATCAGCAACTTTCAACACGATGGCAAACAGTTTTCTTGACTCGACAGGAGATTGAAATACAGCAGCTGCTTCTAAGGTATTGTACTGTGTTTCTCCTCTTTAAAGCAATCTTTTATTATAAAGCACCGAAAACATTTTGTGTTTGAATTCTTCCTAACAAAAAAGTCATTTATTATTAAGTAAGAATCAATAAATGATACGCGGTTACAAAAAGAATCTACCACGGCATATGGCGATTTTCACGTAAAACATGATTTTTAATTAGAAATTCTTGAAAACCAAAAAATAACAAAAGAGACTATTTAGTTATACCACAATCTTTTTAATCAGTTCCACTCAGTAAATACGCAGCCAGAAAAAATTTTAACGCTACTAAGTAAATATTTACACAAGTAAAAGTGACAGTAGATATATCATGTTGGTTCTGGACCAACTGTATCTTCAGGTGCTTCTGAATTAATATGGAAACAACGTTTAAAATTCCAATTACTTCAAAACTAATCGGATTGTTTTCATTAGCACGTGTCCAGAAATGTACCATAGTATATAAACTACAGGAAAATTTCAAATTATGATTTTCGACCAATGATAATGTCAACATGCGAGTAGAGTAGAAAAACATTAGTTAATAATAAAAATAAGGAAAGTCACGAAAAATCTGTTCAACATATTGGTTTGTCTATTTAGCTTTTCGGCTAGAATACAAAAGCAAACTGGCATCTCTGAATTGTAGAGAAAGTGACTTACAAATTATTGAATTAATTCGAAAATTAAAAATACAAAATAGAGACTTAACAATAATATTCTTTTTACATCGTCTATTACAATCTAAACAATCCGTGTAATAAACATTACGTTTGCCCTCAAGCTTTTAAGTATAAACACTTTTAAAAGCGTGCGTATTTTACAAAAACTCTTTAAAGACAATGTCATTGATGAAAGCCTTGGCGATGCATTAGGAACAAGATAATAATTTTATCACGTCTGTAATATTATTACTAATTATTCCAGAACAAGCTAGTTCGGTTAATAACAATTCCTTCCTCTGCAAATACATTTAAAGGCCTTGCCGTTTCCTAAAGCTGATAGGGAAGATGTTACCGTTTATCATAACATGTATTACATCACGAAAACTCGAAAACAAATTGTATTCAATCATTGTTAATATATTTCCTAGAAAGAATGAATATCATGAATATTTAACAAAAAAAAAGAAATTGCGATGACATTGATTTTAAGTTGCAATATTTTTAATGACCTTGCGTGCAGATTTTATGTTTAATTACAGCGTATTAAGTAAATAATTCTGTTTAGTGAAGGATTATTCTCTTTCACAAAATTCTGCAAAAAAAAGAGAGAAGATATCCAAATCAATTTATTTATGAAAAAGTGCTCTTTAATTTACTGATTTATTTAACATAATTAAACACTAAACACATCTTTAAAAGGCTCTAAGGTGTGCCGCGGATTTAGGATGGGTCCATATTAATTTCGTTTTAGAAATATAACAGCAATTAATTTTTTGGTCTGGCATTAGCATTTTAAGATAAATAAAAAATGTGGTAGGTAGATGCACTATTGTGCTCTTACATAAGATATACAAACAAAAAACTAACAAATAATATTCAAATTATGCTACATAATAATTAAATGCAGAAAATCTCACGATTACCCCATACATATCATTCATGTCCGGCAGATATGTATGTATGTAAAACATTGGTAACAATTGCATTCTGAGATGCTTTTTGTTTGTTTCAAGTCACTGTGTTTTCTGCTTTTAAAACTCGCAGATGGAACTTGGTGGAAAACTGGATCTCCTAATAATCACAGTTGTTTCAAACTCTGATCTTTTAAAATTCTTTGGAAATTGCAATTTTAGACAATTTCAAATTAAAAACATTACACAATTAAAAGATTCCTATACAGGGTGAGTTTTTTTCCAAGTTTAATAACATGTGATCATTAAAATTTAAATTCCCAGGAGGCCATGAAAGAAAAACACCATGTCAGCTTATTCCGAAAAATTATCTGTCAAACTGACAGTTTGCATTAGAAACAAGACACAATCATCAGTTTAGAGGTTATGTGTTGGCATACGTTGTATCTAAGTTACGCCCTACGAAAAAATTCCACAGCCTACTGGGAAGTTAAATTTTATTGATCAAAAAATACGAACGTGGTGACCTCCATGGGTTTAAAAAACTACTTTCACAACAGTGAAATGTTTATCAATCTTCAGGGTTGGAGATTTATAGCCAACTCTGGCAACATTGCGCTATCGCTAGGTCAATGATTCTCCCCTATTCGGAAACTACTGTAGCTACACAGAATGTTAAAAGCGACTTTTAAGCAAAACTCCAAAGTAGTATACACCGTTACAAAATATCATGTCTAGACCTACACTGTTAGGTGTACCGGAAAAATGACTTTTAGACGATTCGGTTACCACCAACGTGGGACTTGGATTAACTTTTTTGGAGGAATCCAATCGTTTCTTATTTCGGGAACTGCCGGTTCCATTGACATGGGAATTTAATGGTTAGGTGAGGTGGGGAAATGACTTTCAAACAATCTCGGCAATACTAATCGCCTTTCGTTTGTTTTACAGATATTCTGTTTCTTAGGAATCGCTGGTTCCATCGAGATAAGACTTAGATGGTCAGGTGAGGCGGGGGAAAAACATCCAAACGATCCGGGCACCACCTTTCCTTTTTGTTTGACAAATATCCTCTGTCTCGGGAACGGCTAGTCGTATCAAGTTGGAACTCGCACTGTTAAGTGTAGCGAAGAAATGATTGTCAGACGATTCGGATGCCTTCTTCTTTTGTTTTTTTTGACAAAAGTAAAATATCTCAGAAACTACTGGTCCTATCGAGTTGAAACTTGGATAGTTTGCTGCCGTCATAGTAGTTAGCTTAGGGTAAGAAGAATAGTGGAGGACAAAGCCGTAGTGACATTTAGTTCTCTTAAGGAAATTAATACAGGCCGTAACCTGAGTCGTCATTAAAAGGGCGATCTTTCAGTTCGTTACGGTCGTCCGAAATATTATTCTTTACTCATTTACATTATTCCCGACCTGAATACAGAATAATTTTTCAGTTTGGTATTGTCCTTCAAATATCTTCTTTCTTTTTCTATGTTATGCACAACCGGGATATTGTTATAGCATTTAACTTTCTGAAAATGGTGAGTAGATGACGTCGCCTAAGTCGTCTTCGTATATAACTCTATCAAGAATGTCAATGGAGGACGAAGCCCGTTAACTGTTTAAGGACCACTCTTTGGAGTCATACTGCAATCTACTTTCTAAAAGAAAATCAGATAAGAGCAGCCATACACGTGTCTATTTCAAGAGGGTTAAAGAATGAGAGCGCCACAGGTATGATCAGGAGACGCCGAAGGTGGCCACACATGATTCTATGTCAAGGGGGCTAAAGAATCAGAGCGCCGCAGTTACGACCAGGCGATGCCAAGGGCAGTCACACGGGTTTCTGTTTCAAGAGGGTTAAAGAATCGGAGCCCCGCTGCAGGCAGGATCAGGTGACGCCAAAGGCGGCCACATATGTTTCTATTTCAAGGAGGTTAAAGAATGGGAACGCCGGAGGCACGACCAGGCAACGCCGAAGGCGGCCACATATGTTTCTATTTCAAGACGGTTAAAGAACAGGAAGGCCGTAGGCACGACCACGCGATGCTTTTGGCATTGTTTCCGACCCGAGCCGCAAAGCGGCGGAAGAAGGGCCTAGATGTGGTGTAACGGAGCTCTGCGAGAACGGACCATAGTCTGCGTCAGTTCTGGTTTTATCTTAAATCCTCTGGATCTCAGAAACGGGTCATGATAACGAAAGGGAACTTCGGTAGATGTCAGAGGTAGATTAAAGGTTCTTCAACGATCCAAGTATCGGTGATTGTCTTTTGTTTTTTTCGTAGTTTTGTTTGTAACTCGGAAGTGGAAAGTCACATCAAGATGACACTTTCACTATTGTATATGGTTTATGTCGGAGTATGGAACGAATCAAGTTTTGTTATATTTTTTGACAGGTGTGATATAAATTATTAATGGTTGGTTGTACGAAGTTAGGACTTTTTATTCTCTAAATAGATTTGGTGCTACGGATCATTGATTGCTTATTGTGGATTTGAAACTGTATACTTGTGCCCTATGTGATTCTACTGAATAATAGAAGCAAATATGATCTGCAAAAACGTTGGCGAAACCATTGCTCTGACAATAACAATAATATTTACGTGTGCTAATAAAAATAAATACAGTTTTAGAAAAAATCTTATCATTCCATACAACCTATGACAGCTAAACCTAAATTAATTATATTCAGGGAATATCTTTGGGTAGTAGAATTTTTATTTTTTTGGAAGGATAGTATTATGTATGGTCCAGCGACTGCAATCCTTCTATACATATGTATTTCAGATTATGTTCTCATGTAATTTTGTTGTTTGGGTTTTTCTTCTCAAAGGAAACTTCTTAGAAGTTTAATTTCATGCGCGTTTGTTTGTTTAATTTGAAATTATTATTTTAGATTAATGACTCGTCAATGATTACTCTAAAATATGTTAATAGTAGAGAAACATTACACGAAAATGTTTTAATTAGTCTGAGAAAATGAAATTTAATTCCTTGTTCAACGACCAGAAAAATATTACCGTGACAAAATTATTTAAAAGAATTAGGATACATATTAGCGTCAAAAAAAGCCAAGAAAAACAAACAACAATAATAAAAACAAAATAACGTCAAGCAATCTTCGTATCCGCATAATATACCCAAATTCCAGAAGCAGCTTTTAATTGTATTCATTAGACCAAGAAGAAGTCTATGGCAAGGGCATCAACGATCTTTACGGTAGAGAGAGCGCCCTCAAACCGCAAACGTTCAGGTAAGTATAATGCACATTTCATTGCGAGACATTTGAATATTCACATGTTCTTTTGTATAACCCCCCAGACGCACCATACTATTTTATACTTTTTCAAAACACAATGATGAATTAAAAAATAAGACATTCTTGTATATACTACCCCACTATCTTCTCGTTTGGACGACTATAAAAAGATCCAAGATGGATTTAGCTAATTAGTTCTGTTTTGGTGGTTTAGTGCATTTGGTTACATTTTTTTTGTGTTACTTCTAGTTATATTGCAATTATTATAAAAATAATTAAATTAATATTTCGTTTAAAAATATGTTGCATTTCCATAAAGTGAGTAAATTAATTATGGTGGTGAGGTGTATATAGGATATTGCATAAAAGTGACCTTTTTTGTTGGTACTACTACATCAATGGGAATTCTATTAGAATATTCCTAATTAATGGATGGATAATTATCGTATTGTGTTTTCAAGACTTTAAAGTGAAGAAATCGAATGGGATCAGAGCTTGCTGTGACCTGAATCGATGGAAAATAAATTTAAACAATTGATACTAGTGGAAACTGTCAAATAGTGTTTTGTTTTAGTTTGTTTCTGAGGATTATTATCGTTATTAAATCTGTTGGAAATGAAAGATCATAGCGAACTCTGATCTTACTGATATATAATTTTATTGTTTTCATTATTTTGGAGCAATGAAATTCGTCTACACACATTTTGATTGTAGTATTTGCTTTATTTATCGTAAGTTAACTGCAAGAGGAAAGTAATTTAAATTTTCAAGAAAAAGTTCTATTATTGAGTTTCTTTTTATTGTGTTAGATAGTGCGCTGCAAAATACTAGGTTAGATTGTATGTCAACTGTCAAATATTGCATAACAAAACGTAACTTGTCCCATTGCATCACAAACTGATTTTTAGAATTTTGCACAAAAATATGGAAATATTTCCTTCGCTTGCCTAAATTTACCAAAGTTATGTGAAAGTTTTCAATTGCTCTGTAACTTCCATTAGTAAACAAGTACGAATCATCTTATGCTAGCCCATCAAGATTTTCTCTAATCACTAGTTTGTAACTTCTCAATAATAATTGCAAAATTAGAACGATCAATTATATCAAGACCCTATTTCTTCCAAACTAATTAGATTTCACGTCATACCAGACCAAACAAGGTTAAGTTCATTCAATAATAATAAGCTAAAAAAATCTGCATAATAAATTTAATTAATTTAAATAACAATCGTGAGAAAATCCTGCTAATAATAATTAAAAAAATAAAAAAAACAAAATGCCCCTTTATTGTATTCCATGTTTTTGATTCATATCGCACCTTTTTACAGTGGTTATTATTACTATCATCAACATGGTTAATCATTTTGAAACAACATGTAGTTTGGGCCGCTGACGATTACAACATATTAAATCGAGATGGTTCCTACGAATTTGGTTACGACAATCCAGATTCGTTTCACCATAGTCGAGCAAATAGATTTAACGTAGTTCAAGGACAATTCGGTTCGAGAAATCCAGGTACGGGTAAGTATCTAAAAGGCATACTCTCCACCACTATCACTATATCAAACTTTTCGATTAATCACAGGTGTCATAGATACTACTCAATATACAGCAGGACCAAGAGGTTTTAGACCGCAAGGTAAAAATATCGTTAGAAAATACGATTTAAATCAAAACGGACCAAGACCGATTGGCTCAAGAGACGATCCATATTTCGACCCCAATGAAGACCCTAGTTACAATTTTGCTTTCAACACAAGAACTTACAGCCGAAAAGAAGGTTTGACATTCTTTTATGTTCTCTAAAAGTGACCTACAACAAACCTAATTTCAGCTGCCAATAGATTTGGTGACGTTAGCGGAAGATACACTTACGTAGATGATGTTGGTGAACGCCATAATGTCGAATTTATAGCTGGTAAAAACACCGGATTTCACGTAAAAACCCCGTTCCCCGATTCCAATCCCAGAGCTTATGGTCCACTATATTTTAACGGAAGAGGAAAACCAATACCAAGAGGAAGAACTTCAATTCAAAGAGGACTCGATGGGAGTTACAGGTTTTTGACTCTCTGCTAATTACTGTTTTCGTTTTGATCAAATTTGAATTTTAGGTTTATATCTGCTGGTCCAGATCAACGTAGAACTGAAACCAGTGATTCTACAGGACACGTGCGCGGATCTTACACTTACCTAGACGACAAAGGCGTGCAGCATTCTGTTCATTATATAGCCGGCCCGGAAACAGGTTATAGAGTATTAAAGAATGTCAAAGGGCCACATCTTCCTACATTATATCCATTTGGAAGGCCAGAGATTATTCCTCCAGATTTCTATGATTATCTTGCACCTGGTTCTGAATTCTTTGACGCGGCGGGTAGTGGATCTGGTAAACCACCTGGTGGTGGAATTGGTGGGACGGGTGGAGGGGGTAGGCCAGGTGGTGTTAAGCCACCAAGACCTGGTGCAGGCAGTGATGGTGATCAATTCAACTTTGAGAATGGTCCTGATATAAGTGGAGGTGGTACCGGTGGTGGCGATTTTGGTGACTTCGAGAAACCTGGAGTTAGTGGTGGTAGTGGCGGCGGCGGCGGCGGCGGCGGCGGGGGCGGCGGCGGCGGTACAAGTGGTGGTGGTGGAGGTGGCGAAACTACTGGAGACGGATTCGGAACTACTGGTCTTGAAAGTGGCGAGACCGGTTCTGGGGGTTCAGGAATAGAATTTGGTTCTAGACCTGGAATAAACAGACCTGGAATAAACAGGCCTGGAATAAATAGACCTGGAGGAAGTAGGCCAGGTATAAATCGTCCATTTGGTGGTGGTGGTGGTGGAAGACCTCCAAGACCTACGTACGAGGATGACGGAACTGATTTAGATCTATTTGGTGCTACTAGTTCTTCGCCAGTAAGACCTGGTGGCAGACCTCCAGGTGGCAGACCTCCTGGCGGCAGACCACCAAGTAGCACTTATGGCCCTCCTGGTGTTACCTTTGGACCTACCGATGGGACTTTTAAGCCGCCAAGTAGTACTTTCGGACCAGCAGGTAGTACTTTCGGACCACCAAGTAGTACTTATGGACCACCAGGCAGTACTTATGGGCCTCCAGGTAGTACCTATGGGCCTCCAGGTAGTACTTTTGGACCTCCAGGTAGTACGTATGGGCCACCAGGTAGTACTTTCGGTCCACCAGGTAGCACTTTTGGACCAACAAGCAGTGGTGAAACTACCGATGACGGTTCGTATAAACCTACAGGAGAAGATGGTTCTTATCGTCCTGGTGGAAGTGGCAGTAGACCTGGAGGAAGTGATTTTGGATTTCCTAGACCAACAAGACCTAGTGGTGGATTTCCTGGGGGCTCGAGGCCAGGAAAACCAACTTATGATGATACTGGCTCGAACGAAGTAAATGATTTCAATTTATTTGATGATATAGGTGGTGGACCTGGTGTATCTAGACCTACGGGTGGTCCTTTAAGACCACCAAGACCACCGGTGGGGCCTTCGAGACCTGGAGGTGGACCATCAAGACCATCTAGGCCTCCAGTTGGACCATCGAGACCTGGAAGTGGTCAACATATAGGAATCAGTCATCCAGAGAGTGGTAGTGGAACTGGTGGAGGAACTACTGGAGGTGGTTATGATGATCATGGTACCATTGTAACAAATGTTGGAGATAGATTATTTTCAGTTCCTCCTGGAGTTTCCGTAAGAGCGCATGTACAAGCTATAGATTTATTACCGTTAGGACCACGGGCTCCGACGCCAGGGGAACAGTTAAAAGCGGAATCAAGTGAAGAACTTAATAATGCAGAGACGAGTAATATCCAAGACGAATTAAGTACAGATGCTAGTAGTATTCATAGTACTATAGCGTCACCATCGAGTAATTCAACAGAACCTCTTGCTTTGTAAATATTTTATTTTTTATACAAATGTGTGAGAATTTATATGCTGTAATATCTGTAACTTATTTATTTTTAGAAGTATTAATAAAGTATAATAAATAATTGTTTATAAATATGCATTCGGTTTTATTTTTAAAATAATTTAGTAAAGTATGCGGAATCTTTATAATACTCTTCAATAGCTCCAAATCTAGTCAAAATTCAAATATATGTAAATATTGATGAGTATATTTCCAAATCTAATTACAATGATCCACTTACGTAAATTTTAAGAGCGGTTTTCTTGTTATCAAATTGTCAAGGTTCTATTTTTTATGTTATAATTTCCGAATTACCGTTAGGTGATTGGAGTATTATTAAAATCTACATTTACTATTCAATGAGTGTTATCATAATTTCTATGCTATTGAGGATTTCACGTTTCTTTATATAGACATCAGAGATGAAGAATGAAGAGGGAAACCGGAATTATTCCACGAAAAAACTGGAAAAGAACGACAAATGAGAAAAAAACACAAAAGAATCTGTACTTGACATTTAGAAAGATCCAGATCCACACAAATTACAGTAGGCGACGCGAACATTACATTTTTCATTTCTAAATTGTTTTCCTTGTCGCAGTAAACAGTATCGTATTCAGAAAATATTACAACACAGCAGTTGCAATTATAGTTTTCTTGGTGTTTTTTCCATAAGTTTGATACAATTTAAAAAATAAAGTATCTGTCGATCGTTGATTACTAAAATAGTTATAGAATTTCAATAATTATTTAAATATTCAAACGTTATTTTTATCTTCATAGTTATTAATATTATCCGTTTCAAATTATAAACCAACAAGGCAAATATATTGCTGGCGAATTAAAGAATTGGTAAAAGGTTAGGTAAAAATAAACCTTAGGTTATATTTGTATAGCACATTGCATTGGCAACATTGCCAAATATGAATTAACCAATAAGTGAAACTCAAACTCGAAACGACCTCTAATGGTGACTTTTATAAACTCTATGGGCAATCAGGTTTTCACGTTGTGATTTTCTCGTATTTGTTTTCATGTTGTTTGTATGTGTTTTTTTTAGTTTTTGAGGTTATTATCGTTTTTCGGTGTTGATTTTTAAGTTATTGTGTTTTAGTTATTCGTACATAATTATGCGTACGTGCAATGCGTTGTTATTTGGTTGTTTACTTAAGTGTGATTTGCACATTTCACTTACAAAGAATGTCATCAAAAATTGGGAGAAAGGTGCCAGAAAGGATGCAAATGTGTTCTTTGCATTTAACTAAAGAAATTTATACACATATCACCAGATAATAAAATTAAGTAGTAAGCCTGCAGTAAACATAAAACCACGTCTCTTTTCCAGGTTTTCATACTGCAAGCAAACGATTGAAAAATGCATTTGGATGTGGGCAGAGTATTCAGCTATCAAAGACTTGCTTATAGGATGTAAACGTCTATGTTGAAAGCAAACCAAAACTCCAATAACATAAATAAAACTTATTATTATCAAAAATAATAAAGCAAATATTATTTTTCCATTAAAAAACGACTAAGTTGCAAACTTACTTAAAATCTTTAATTTATCCCCACTTTTTTAGGATCCTCACTAACTTCTACACCAATTCAGAAATTCTTAATTTAGGAAAAACTTCCATATCTGGCAACACTGCAGTACTCACAACTTATTTTCAATTTTCATCTTATACCACCTCGTAGGGCACGGGCCTAAATTTCCAGCCTCGGTCCGACTAGAGACAAATTTAACCCAGCTCAAAAAATCCGGTAACTTCTTGATTGGGCCGATAGGCACGAATGGCCCGAACAGTCCATGAAGCCCAAACAGCACGAGAGGTCCAAAAGGCCCAAACAGCTTAAGAGGTCCAAGCGGCACGAGGGGTTCGAACGGTCCGACAGAAAAGCCAGAGGAGCTAAGAAGTCCAAAAGACCCGACTACTCCAGAGATCTAACAGGCCTGACTATCCCAGAGGCCTAACAAGCCTGAGAGGCCCAACAGGTCCGAGAGATCAAAACGGCCCAATAGATCCGAGAGACCTAAAAAGTCCAAAAGAAGTCCGAGAAACCTGAACGGTCCGACGACCAAGGCGTCCAACGACCCTGAAATCAAAATGGCCCGATAGACCCGAAGGGCCGATAGTCCAAACGGCGCGAGAGACTTGAACGGTTCGACAAGCCAAACGTCCAATGCCTCGAGAGATCAAATTGGTGTAATAGACCCAAAAGACCCGAAGGGCCGAAAAGTTCAAAAGGCCTGACAGGTCCAACGGCCCGAAATGCCTGAACGGTCCGATAACCCGGACGTCCGACAGCCCAAGAAATCAAAATAGACCCCATAGAGCCGAAAGGCCGAGAAGTCCAAAAAGGCCCGACAGACTTGTATGGTCCGACAGGCTCCAACACCTCGACTGACTCGACAAGACCGATAGAATTGTAAACTGGGGCCCGGTCCGACCCGAACCACAGCTTCGACCCGACCCGCGTAAAGGCCCGACTAGAAAACCCGACCCGTAAAGGCCTCTACCGTTTCGATCAAAACTTTCTAATTAGTTACATATTTTATCAATAATACAAATACTCAAGATGTAAAGCCCTGTAACTAAGTATATTACGTTCACAATGTTTCTGGGTCGTAACAGGCCATGCTTTAATTTTGTTAGGTTGGAAGTGTTGTTTCCTTTTCTTTTTAAAAATTGCCGTACTTGCGTCTGTATTTGGGACCGTTGCACGACCGACAATTTTGCATAAACGTTTAGTACTGACTACTTTTGCTGTGTTAAAAAGAGATCAAGTTTTCCTTATATTTTACATCTATTAATGTCGATAAAGAAGAATGCCAAATATTATTAATAAAAACTTTAATTTATAAATATATATAAATAGGAATTTTCCCAAAAAAATCTTTTAACGTAATCTATTTACAGATTTACAAAAAAAGGCAATAGGGTGAGGTCAAACTGTCATAAAAATCATAACCTTAAAGTACATTGAGCATCAATAAGATTTCACAAGCGGAGTTAATAGATAAACAGCCCGGTTTACAGTACTCAAACTGTCATTCTGTCACAGCAATATACAACGCAGAAACATCGTGAACGGATTGTATTCAATTTTTTCTTTTTTGCTGAGATATTCTGTTTTAGTGGATTATAAAAACAGCCAAAATCCGTCTCTCACCGTTTATAAACAGTGGGAGCCAAGCTTCATTTATCTGATGATATATAGGTTGCCGCTTTACTATCTACCACAGGCAAATGAAACACCCTCGGGGTATCATTTATATTATAAAAACTGTTATTTTTGTAGTTTTAAAACACTAGGTGTAATCGTAAACACGCAAGCATGTTTGTGTGAAGCTTGAATACGGGGCCTCTAAAAAATCCCGCCCGGGCCTCATTTGGTCTAGATACGCCACTGCCATTGCATAAAATGAGCTCGTGGGATATTTAGTGTTAAAAATTCTTACTAACAAATGCGTATTATAAATATTGAGAAATCTGGAGGAAATAAGAGCAAAATGAATAAAATTACATTTATATCTCGACATTAAGTGTGAACGATGCACTTCATGCCGCTTAGGTTTTCCCAAAACTAAGATTTTAGGTTTTTCGTTGCACTTTTGTCAGGTAGGTATTATCCGTAGAACATATCCTCAAATTAGTAAAACGTTACCTATTTTAAAAATAAATTTATAATAATAATAATAATAATAATAATAATAATAATAATAATAATAATAGATGTTTTTGTTTTTTCTTTTTGGAACAATCCACCACTTACTAGATATTCTCAATTGTCTATAACCAACAAGATTAATGACAACAAATAAAATTAGTAAAGACGGCCCTGACTGAAGAAAATAGCAACAAACCTACTATTTTATCATCAGTTATGTAATTAATGCAAAGCGTAAATGGGTAAACGGATTCTTATGGCTTCATAATAAATACAATAAACCGTTAGCTTTATTAGTAATGAGGTGTATTTTTCGTAATTAATTTTATATATTTCATTGCCACAGATCAGTTTATGTGTACAACAATGTTAAGTTTATACAACACGAGACATTCTTTAAAAGAAAAAAGTGAATTTCTGACGACATTATTAAATAACAATTCTGATTTACATGGATACATTGATAAAACGAGAAAAAAATTATGGATCGGTTAACTGTCACATTTAGTTTGTTTACATCTGGTTTAAACATGTCAAATCACATCTTCCTAATTAATTAATTGATCGTTTACATATCATTCATCATTTTAACACCTACACTAAGATTCGCGCCTAATTAAAAATTCAAGATATTTTCTTTTCATTAATATTACTTTTTTGCTTGCAGATGCAGACTTATTAAAGGTGAATTATTCGAGCAAGGATTTCTTGTGTGGAGAGTAGCCAAAAAAATTATAAACCACCAATAGGATACATTAATTCAAAATCCTTTGTAATATCCTATAAAAAAAATAAACACAAAATGTTAAAGATATTAAAAATTTCAAGGATGATCTAGTTCTAGAAAGATGACTAGCCCATCCTAAATGTTGATCACGGTCGTTACAGTATAAAAATTTGTTTCTTTCACAACAATTTGCATATTTTAGATGTTACATTTCCATCTTCCTTGTTTAGTTTGGATAATTATGCTTATTTTTTAAAAATATATAACTTGTTAATTGCTTGCTACTGTGAGAGAGTGTATTAAAATAGTTGATATTTCTGAGGTACACATTTCCACAGCAGACAAAAAAGCTGATCAGGTTTCAAGTGAAGTCGTGAAGGTGGACTCTTATTGTCAGAGATGCGCCACTCCCAAGGTCGAAAACTGTGATCGTATTTAGTCGACATTCTTACATATTTAATTATTTTGTTTTTCAAGAGATTTGCATTATTACTTTATTCCTGATAACCTTGTTAATGGAGTTCTTAATTTTCTAATAGCTACATGTCTAAGTGTGATTTCTTGAAGTAACGTGAAATTAAACCGTCATTGTGATTTATCCAGAAGAAATTATTGCAACTACAATTTAAATAAACTGAAAACATTTTAGTTTTTTCATTTTTATAAGTAAAATGGAAATAAGAAAAACTCCTCCTACACTAAACTCAACTAAAATATTAAAAAAACAGAATTCAGTCAAAATCCTATAATCCTATAATAAAAGTTATCAAGAGCCCTTGATCAATTTGATATGAATTTTCATATTTTCAAAAAATGTTGATAATTCACTAGAATTTCCAAATATTCCTTCAATGTAATTGACATTTAACTATTTCTGCTATTGGAATTGGAGATTTGTAGCCAACTCTGGCAACTTTGGTTGAAGCTGATAGTCAAGGAATTTTGAAATGAATGAAAGCATAATGCATTTCTGTAAAAATTACAGAAATTTCTAGATAATCCACAAGCATTTTTGTTAATCTGATACACTTTCATTCTCATATATTGTAGAAATGTCATTTTGAAAATCTTTAGGTTACGTTTGAAGGAGGAAATTATCCGGTTTTGTAAAAATGAATTCATCGCTAACACCGACCAGTTTCGGGCCGTCTCGATACCAGTCGTATACGATCGTTGACATTTATAGGTTAAAAGTAGGTAGTGTTGCCAACTCGCCAGATACGTCGGGAGACCTCCCGATGTTTTTACGGTTTCCCGACTCCGATTTTTTAATACAATCTCCCGATATACTAAAGATTTTTTAAAAATACTCACATAGACTAAAAATTTAATTGATTTTTCCATTATATAGAAAGATACCCCGACTAAAACTGAGAAGAAAAGTCCTGTACTAATGATTATCGAAGTCGAATTCACTACTGTAACTGGCTATTACGACAGATTGACCTGAACCAAAATTTCCATAAGCAAATACTGTGGACTGATAAAGAGACGCCATTTTTAATTGTCACAGTATGCCTCAGTGAGCTCACATTATACTTGACCGTCTAGAAATCAGGTCAGATTCTCTTTAAGTGTTTGGATGGGAGTAGTAGCAGGCAACACTATTGGATCTCACTGTTTCCTACAATGCCTGAATGGAGAGAACATTATTTTCAGTTCATTAATGAACGGATAAACGATTTTCCACTCAATCTGCGAAATGAGCTGATCTAAATGCATGATGGCGCACCAGCGCGTTATCCCTATAACGTCAGGCAATCCTTGAACGAAGATTTTCCGTAGTGTCGGATAGGTCGTAATGACGCTATATCGTGGCCACCGCGGTCCCTTGATTTAAATCCTTTGGATGTTTTCGTTTGGGGTTTTCTGAAGGAAAAGGTTTACCAAACACCTCCAGAAGATTTACAAGACCTGCAAGCACGAATAATGGACAGTGTACAATTATTTACTCCACAAACGCTTACATAATGCAATACCATATTTGTCCGGTCAATCGGGCCGTCCGGTCTTGTCGGACCTGTAAGGCCTATGAGGTCGTTTGGATCTTTCGGGCCTGTCAGGTCATACGGGTCTGTTAAACCTGTCGGGCTTCATGGACTTCTCGGCCCTTCGGGCTTATCTCGGTCCTGTCTGACAGTTCGGTCCTTTCGGGTCGTCAGCCTGTTGTACGTTTTGGATTTCCCGACCTTTTGAGTTTATCAGACCGTTTGGATCCCTTGGGTCTGTTGGGCCATAACGGTCTTTCGAGCCGTTCGGGACTTTTGGACCGTTCGGCCTGTCGGGCTTCTTGGATTTTTCGGCTCTTCGGGCTTCTCCGTTCTGTCGTCAAATCTCCAATGGATATCGAGGAGAGAGTCGAGTGAGGCATCATTCCATCGGGCTTAATTTTTTGGTACAACTGGCGTAGCGCTACGGATTTTCTAAAGATTCTGCTGCATCTCGAATAGCATGACAAAATTTGTAATTCCAAACTAATAATCTGTTGGTTATTTAGTATCCATGAGTGTTTAGAGTTGTTAGCGTTTTCTTCAGAATATTCAGACATTTAATGACATTATGATCTGTAAGTTAGAGGCCTGCACGCCATGGGTAAATATTCTGATTGTCAGGAACACATATTTACTTCTTGTGTACTGCAAGTGGCGATGGCGTTTCGATTCTTTTTGTTGAGCTAACTCACTGGCTTTAACTCATCTAACCGGCTCGATGGCGTTACTTGGCTCATTAGTATAACGATAAAATCTAGTTCGAATCGAACTGGTGTGGTTGAGCTGGGAGCCGTTATTCACTATGTGATTTCATTCCAACTTCAAGCTTGTAAATTTAAATCGAATATTTAAAACGAAAAACTAATAAATAACCTCACCACTGAATCTTTCCTTTCCCTTGGACTCCTCAAAAACTAACCACCTAACTGGCGATCCCTCTTAAGTCGTAGGGACGCTTGTGCTGTCCCGGCGTTAGCAGAATGCATAAATTGTCATTTAAGTGTATGGATATCGAACCGTATACGGAAACGTCGTTTTACAAAAACAAAAAAAAAAGATGATCACAAATTAGTTTCTTGCCAAGTTGAAAACTTACAGGGGAGATGGTGGTGACCTGTAAAAGACGCTTATCGCATCCGGACGCCTTTCCAACAGAGTGTTGAACGACCAGGTGTTGCCATCGTCATAACATTTACCTCTCCGGAGACCGCTCTTCCTTAGAATTAACATGCAAGGACTTGCACGGATTTGAGCGCCAGGTGATATCTGCCCAGGAACACAATCCCGAAGAAGCACCGTACTCAAGTATTCCTGACGACTAAATCAATTACTATTCCTTCGAAACAACCGCGAGTTCGAAAATTATTATCATTGCGGCATTTCTCTTTTCATAAAATTCTGTTATGGTGATCCAGGGACGCCAAATAGGTTTCCGCGAAGGTTCGAAAAACAAAAAAGTTTACCACGTTATGCTTTAATCAATAAACATTAACTTATTAATTTGTCTTTAGAATATTTCAGGACGTTTAATTTTCTTGGCATTAATGAACAGGTGTTTTAGATGAAGACAAAGCAATTTAGTTAACGACACAATACGGCACGTATCTTTAAGGAATGTTAATTGTCAATGAATATCGTAGAAGCTCAATAATAGGATTTAAAGTTTTTAAGAATGTACAACAAAGATATTGGAAAAGTTTTGTTTCATAGTAAAACAATTCAGCTATGATTGCTTGATTTATGACTATTTCCTTTTTTTTACCTACAGCTTTCATCTGCAAAACTGCCAAGTTTCACCTTTATCATTAAATAAATAAAAAAGTTATTGAAATTTTAATCGAGCATATGGGTGCATTAAATTTGTTAGAATTTAAATTTAAAATTCTTGAAGTGCAACAAGGATGGGAATACGCACATAGAGAGGATACTCGGTAAGACAAAGATAGATCTACTTTCTTGCATTTGTTTGTTTATTTGTTTGGATTGTAGGTTATGCAAACGTCAATCTTGTGAAATCCAAATGGGAATTAACTTTTGAAGTACATACAACCAGCGTGACTGTGGGTGGAGAGAAACCCTTTAAAAAATAAATGACTTGTTCTAACTTAAAAAGAAACGCCATCTTCAGCCCTAAAAGGCTGAAAACTGAAACAAAACAACTTCTTACTGTATATGTTAGCATTCCTTCTTCTTTTCGATTACGTCAGTTGTCAGATTTACACGACTTGGATATTTGTGTGTTTTTATGTTAACCGCCAAAGGCACCACTTACTCCGATATGGTTTTTCACTTGGAGAATGGAGAAACTTCACATAGTGTATTCTTTCAGTTTACTCTAGAATGCATGTAAAGTATGTACTTACATAAATATTACAAGATCATAAAAACTAATGATGTAAGATTTCTGCAAGATGTAAGTAATTTCATTAATCTCAGTTTAATAATTAATAACATCATGTTAATTTTCATTAATAATACCTAAATTATTTACTAAGCTATTGCAGCGGTTTTGTTATCACAACTGTAATTGCTTCGATAAAAATGTTTCTTATCTTTCTACTAAAAGCTTTAACAATTGATTTGTTCGAACATAAGAAAATGCTGTCAATATTCGTTATAATATCACAATGCATTCGATATTAACAGGAAAAGAGAAATGCAATTATCTTGTCAGATTTACTACTGACTGACAGGTAATAAACAGTATAAAATGCGACCTTGCCTGTGGAGCGTCTTATTTATTTCATAACAAGGATCTCTTCCAATGCACTATAATGTTGTAGTATATTAATGCTATATTTTATTGACACCTACGGGTTATTAAAACGAAGTCGTAAGATGATTTTCAATTTTTTCTCCTCTAGGCTTATTATAATAGTAATAGGATACGTTCAGAGAAATCAGATTACATTTTTGTAACTAGCCAGGAGCCTGAATAATTTATGCAATAGTTTGAAACTTTTGTAAACGAAACAAATTAGTTATTCTAGACTTATAGTAGATAATTAAAATTATAATAAAAATTTAAAACGGCAAAAATCTTATGTGCTACCTGAGTACAGGCTGATCCTTCAATTTGATGCTCTTCTCCCACAGAAGTCTTAATAGTAACTAGAGCGCATATGTCTAATAGAAACCTGAAAGGAAAAATGGCACAAACAAATCTGGTACCCTCATCATGGCCTATGTGGGCGTAAACGGCGAAATCAGAGATATTTCTACAATTTACATGTTACAGGTAGTATGGTCGTTTCCAAATCTCGCGGCACGCGCCTTCGATGCGCACAAGACGAATTTTAGCCGGGTGGTCCTACATGCATGATTTTTACAATTTTCTTTCTCTCTTCTTCTGCAGTAAGCTCCGCCTTTTTGCGCATTTCGCGTGCTACAAGATTTGAAAACTACTATAATCGTTATTTTAATTAGGCTATTTACAGTCACTTGTTTTAGTAAATTTGCGAAATGCTATTTCTTTTTCCTTTGAAGACTATAGCATTCAGGCACTAAACATATCTTCATTTTCTATGCAACCACTAAAACAGTGACTGAGACTACAATATTTACAAAACTTAATAATATTTAGAACAAAAACTTAAGAAAAGCGCAAAATATAGGTTAAACCCTTCAGCATCCTCAATATGGCGCGAAGCGACCATAGCGTCAAACGTTACACACGCTCTAGTTAGTATTAAGATCTCGGTGTGTTCTCCCAAATAACGTGCCAACAAAGACTAACCTAATCTGCGTAACCTATGAAGTGAAAGCCGTAGTGACATGTATCTCTCTCAATAAGGTTAATAGTTGGCAAAGCAACGTTAATGGAAAGCGAAATGCGACCGGAATCCGCCGAAGGTAATGAAGAGCCAAGCCCGAACAGAAGCCACCGAAAATGGCCTATACGAGGATGTAGCCCAAGACTTAATGACATTTGACTCTCTTAACAAGGTCAACAAATCCCCGACTGCCAAATGTGTCTCGTGCGAGAGCGCAATCCGAGACTTAGTGACATTTAACTTTTTTTGAACAAGATTACTAGAGGGCAAACCCCACTTGAAACCACAGAAGGTGACGTCTGAGAGGGCATAGACCGAGCCGTAGTGACAATAGTTCTCTTAACAAGCTGAAGGTCCGTGCAAGGGTGCCACCCAAGACTTAGTGACATTTGGCTTTTTCAACAAGATTAATAGAGGATGAAGCCCGACCTAGAACCACAGAGGGTGAACTGTATAAGTACATAGTCCGAGCCGTAGTGATATTTAGCTGTCTTAAGAAAAGCATAACCAGAACTTAGTGACGTTTAGCTTTCTTAACAAGGTTAATATAGAACGAAACGCGACCTAGAACCAGAGAAGGTGGACCGTGCGAGGGCACAGCTCGATGAGTAATAACAGTTAGCTTTTTTATTAATGCTAATGGACTTGGGGCTGCCGAAGGTGGCACGGGCGACGACGTAGCTCAAGCCAAAGTGGCATTTAACTTAACAGGGTTAGTAGAGGACGAAGCCCGACCTGGAACCACAGAAGGTGGCCCGTGCAAGGGCGTAGCCCGAGCCGTAGTGACATCTAGTTCCCGTAATAAGGTTAATAAAAGATGAAGCAAAAGCGTAGTCCAAGTTGTAGTGGCATTTAGTTCTTTTAACAAGATTAATAAAAAACGAAGCCCGGCCTGGAACCACCGAAGGCGGCTCGTACAAGAGCGTGGTCCAAGCTCTAGTGACATTTAGCTCTCTTAACAAGGTTAATAAACTTGCCGAAGGTTACCCGTGCGAGAGCGTAGCTCGGGACTTAGTAACATTTAACTTTCTTTACGGGATTAATATTAGAAGGCGAAACCTTACCTGGAACCACAAAAAGTGGTTCCTGCAAGGGCATAGCCCGAGCCGCAATGACATTAGTTTTTATTAAGGTAGCCCGTGCAAAAGCGTAGCCCAAGCCGTAATGACATTTAACTTTCTTAACAAAGTGAATGAGTTTAGGGTTGCCGGAGGTGGCCCGTGCATGGGCATAACCAGAAACTTGTGACGTTTAGCTTTCTTAACAAGGTTAACGAACTTGGGGCTGTGCCACAAGCCGTAGTGGTATTTAGCTCTCTTAACAAGGCAATGCCCGACGTGAAATCAAAAAAAGTGGCCCGATTCGTAGTGATGTTTAGTTCTCTTAACAAAGTTAATAAAGGGTGAAGCACGGTCTGCAATCTGCCTTGCGAAAGTATAGTCGTAGTGACATTTAGTTCTCTTAACAAGTTTAAGGAACCAGGTGCTGCCGAAGGTTGCCTGTGCGAGAGCGTAACCCTAGACTTAGTGACATTTAACTCGCCGAACAAGACAAAACCTAATATGAGGCCACTGAAAGTGTCCCATGCGAAAACGTAGTCCGAGCTGTAGTGACACCTAGCTTTCTCAAGAAGTTTAATAAACAGGGTCACCGGGGATTACTTGTACGAGAACGTAGCCTTAATCACCATCGTATGCATGTAGATGTATACATTGTTTTTTTGGTTGTTTGACTGATATTCCATTCTGGCGATTTGGACCTTGGGCTGTTGAGAATGGTGGAGGAGGTGTTTACAGACGATCTTGGTATCATGGATCGTCTTTTGTTTTTTCTCGACAGATATTTCGTCTCCCAGGAACGGCTGGCCTTATCGAGATGGAATTTGGACTGTTAGGAGTGATGGAGGACGGCTTTCAAACGATCCGGGCACCTTTGATCGGTTTTAGTTTTTTTGGCAAATATCCTGCTCCTGGGAAAGGACTGAGAGATGGGACTTTGATTGTTGGGGATGGTAAGGCAACGACTTTTAAAATATCCGTGCTCCAAAGATCGTCTTCTGATATGTAGTTTTCTGAAGAAGGTGAATGGAGAACCTCGCCAGAGTCGTCATCGTATTTAACTTTATCAAGAATAATATAATGGAGGGCCCGTTAACTGTTTAAGGGTCGGCCTAGAAATGACGCAGCGGAGATTCGCTCTAATGAACCTCCGTCTGCGATAGCTCTAGTTTTTTATTCATTCTTTGATTGTATGAAAGTATAATCTCACTAACAAGAATTAATAGTTACAGTGGATAGAACAGTTTAACCTGCCGAATTTTCCGAGTTAATGATAAGATGGTATGCTTGAACATCTACATCATCATAAAGGGGTTCCTTTGATTGTCATATTCGTTAGTAATATTTAGAATTGTTTTTACACTGATTTCATTCCGTTCTTCTTTTCTATGTTATATGAGCAATCTTTGAAAATTTCTAGAACTTCTTCCGTAATGCAGAGTTTTACGTTGTTTGTATATTTAATTAAAATAGTCTGGGCAAACCTTGTGTTCATCGACAAAAAGAAAACACTCAGAAGTAGTTTTATAAATTAGAAAAATATTCTTTTAAATGTACTTACTATTAATCGCGAGCAACCGCATAATAAGAAAAAACACAAAAAAAGGTATAAATTCAATATGGCGTAATACTAGGCAATATATTTACCAACTATCCAAGGAAACAAAACCAAAATTCAAGCTCTATCTGTGTTTTGTTCAATTACAACCAATAGTACACCTTGGAAAAATTCTCAAACAAATTACAATTTGTCACCTTGGATACTTAGATATACAGACAACTCGATTCTTAATAAAAAATTTAAACAATTTTTAATTTTTAATTTCTGCATAAAAAACGACGTTAGAAAAAATATTGTACATAACATTTCAGTAAAGTGTTTTTACTGGAATTATCAATTGATTAAATTTATCACTAAATAATCTAAAAATCTAGAGAAATATAAAAAGGTGGCAATGGAAAATGACAGACAACTATTTATCCATCTAGAAAAAATTATCAAAGGACTAGCGAAGAGTATTAACTAACAAAATTACTTGAATAAATAAACTGGTAAATAGAATCCAATCTTTTGCCAGTGAAAGTGCTAACATTTTTAAAATCTTACTAAAGAATCAATAAATAATAATAATATACAAGATCTCTTCGAATTAATATTAAAATTGCACCTTATAAATATTTTCTGCAGTAAACAAATCAAGCTATAGGAAATAAAAAGTTGCATGTATATTAAAGAGAAATGTTTCAGGAAAAAAAATCATTTTTTCTTTATCTTAAAAAATGTGATACAGTTAAATTTATTTTTATTCGTTTCGCAAATTAGGTATTAAATATTCGGTCTAATTAACTATACCCGTGTACGTAAAAAGATGCAAAAGATCATCTACCACTTAGTGTTATATTTATCATGCATATAATTATTATGAACATCCTTGGTAACCTTGCGTTTCGATGCTCGTCGATCCAATCACACATGAGCCATATAGATCAAGTAGCGATGGGATTTACGCGGGTATATAAACTGATCTGATTTAGGGATATGACAGAAGCTCAGTGGTGTTGGCAGTGTTTATTAACTAATAATTAGTTACATATAACAGGCCCATTAGGATGACTTCGATTACTTTAGTAAGTAACAACCCCATTCATTTAACTCGATTTTGTTTTGTTTACGAAAAAAATTATTAATCTTATTACTTACATAATTATTAAATAAAAAATACTATTCAATTGTTTTTCTTTTTAAATTTTTCTAAGGGCTTATCAAAATTTTATTTATCAAGGGCAGCATTTACCTTTTTTTAAGAAACTGCGCACTTTAAAAATTATGTAACGATGATATCAAGAATTAATTCTAATTAATGAGATCAATTATATTTAAATAGTTCATTTGTATTAATAAATACATGACTTAAACTTCAACTGTTTTTTAAATTCAAGGTGTGTTTTTTCTGTGTATACTTGATTATGTAATCTTACAGGTACTTTTTGTATGTTTATTAACATCACAAGTATTATCATGGGAAGCATTACCAAATATTCCTTCAGGAAGACGTTCACAATTTTTAGTCCTTCAGGAAGATGGCGCCTATAAATATGGTTACGATACAGGAGACGGCAATCACGCTGGTAAACAAGAAGGCGATCCATCCAATGAAGTAAGAGGGCACTACTTTTATAAAACCGCATCTGGACAACAATTAGACTTGAAATATACTTCCGGCGTAGGGGGATTCAAACCGGAAGGAATTGAAAAAATTCAAGACTTCCTCAAATGTAAGCCTTTTTAAATTCAAATTCATGAAAATGAAGATAATTTCAATTTCTTTTTTAATTTGCAGCATCAGCCCCTTCACCTTCTTACATCCCTGCAGCTCAAGCTTATTCAGCACCCGAAGGAGGCGATGACGATTCCGGTGCCTACCAACCTGATGATTCTGGAGCTTACAAACCCGACGAAAGCGGCGCATACAACCCTGATGATGCTGGAGAATACAAGCCAGATAATGAAGAGGACTACAAAGGGGACCAAGAACCAAGCGGGGACGCAACCTACAACTTCAATATAGACACACCCTCGTACAAAAGAACCGAAAGTTCTGATCCCAGCGGCAACATTCAAGGTAGCTACTCCTACGATAACAACGAAGGCACGCACGATCTTCAATACATAGCCGGATCTGAAACTGGATTCGTTGCTAAATCTGGATCTTTATCTAAACCAAACGGATTGAGAAATGGAGGTGCTGGTTCATCTAGATCTGGTGGATATCCAGGAGGTTATTCGGCTCCAAGCGGTCCTGCAGCAGCTCCAAAAAGTGCTTTAAATCCAGATGGCTCTTATTCATTTGGGTATTCAACGGACGATCAATCTCGCGATGAATCAGGAGATGCTAACGGTAATGTTCAAGGACGTTACTCTTACAGAAATCCAGCTGGGCATCACGATTTAAGTTACAAGGCTGGAGCAGAAACTGGATTCCTAGTAACTGGCGGTAGCTTAGCTAAACCTAACGGATTACCCAACGGTGCAGCACCCAGCTTCGGTTCACCAGAACCATTAGCCAGATCATCTCCATCTGGACCAACCCCATCATTCAGATCATCTTCTAACGCTCCAGGGGACGGCTCTTATTCATTTGGATTTGCTACCCCAGATCAAGATAGACAAGAAGATTCAGATGCTAGCGGAAACGTACGTGGAAGATTTTCATACAGAAATTCTGCTGGTTCACACGACCTCAGTTATGTAGCCGGGTCTAGTACTGGTTTCTTACCAACCGGAGGTTCTTTAGCCACCCCCAATGGACTTTCTGGTAACGGCAACGCTCCTTTAGCAAAATCTTCCCCACAAGGCTATTCTTATGAACCACCAAGCTCAGGAGATACTTATCCTCAAGATGATCAAGCCGACACTGGCGATTCTTCTTACAATTTCAGTTTTGACACCCCAGAATATACTCGTGAAGAAACATCAGATCCCCACGGTAATGTCAGAGGTTCTTACAGATACAGAAATAAAGCAGGCAGTCACGATTTGAGTTTCGTAGCCGGATCTGCAACTGGTTTCAAACCAACCGGCGGTAGTTTGTCTCTTCCTAATGGACTCTCAGGTAAAAGTGTTCCAGGTCCTTCTTCATACGATAGCGACACTGTTGAAATCCCATCGGCCAGATCCGGCGGATACACACCAAGCGGCAGTGGTGGTTCTAATCCGGACGGTTCTTACAATTTCGCTTTTGACACGGACGAGTATAAAAGAGAAGAATCTTCAGACGCAAATGGTAACGTAAGAGGCAGATTCTCTTATAGAAATCCTGTAGGTACCCACGACTTGAGTTTTGTGGCTGGATCCGCTACCGGATTTAAACCAACAGGAGGTAGCTTAAGCGTCGCTCCGGGTTTAAGCGAACCGCAATTACGTGCTGGATTTAGAGGTTCTCCGAGCATCAGCAGTTTCGTTAGTGGTAAGAGTAGCTTTGAAGAGCCAGCTCTACTGCCTTCTCCCTCGTCCACGGAAACCAAAGCTTCATATCGTCTTGGAAATGTAAGAGTACACACTTACTTACCACCAAGCAACGTAAAACACAAGTTTGGTTACATCTTTGATACTCAATAATAATTTTATTATTTATTCTTGTATTTTGTGATTTCTTCGATGACTGTTCCTGCTGATAATGGTATAGCGATTTATGATGAATTTATTTTTATTGTGTTTGTATCTTTTAAGCGAAAAAAGAAAAGTTTTATTTTGCAAATTTTTATAAAATGATCACGTTGTTTACTTTTTTCAAACGACTTGGTCGCAAAAATATATTAGGATGAACTTATTGTGTTCTCGAGTAATACTCGTTTGTTTTGTTTGTAAATCTCTGTGTTTGCCAGTATACTGCCGTTTTTAGTAATTATGTAATTTTATATCTCTTTTATACCTGTATTGTACATTGTTTGTGTATACATTTATTTTATAATTAATAAATGTTTTTAATTTACTTTTTGTTTTTGAATTTTCATTATAATGATTTAGTTGCATACAAATAAGACAGAACTTGTCAATCAAGCTTCCCGTGATGAATATTTAAGCATCAAATTAGTATGTTAGTGCTTGTTTCTATTATAAAACATTCGGAATTACACATTTCTCACGTCAATTACTATTGTGTCTCAGAGATTAATTTATCACGAGTGCTGTTGTGGAGGATATAATTTTAAAATTGTTTATTCATCATTTAATGAAGGTTGAAATGTAATAACCTGCTTCAAATATTTCTATTTAAATATTTATTAGATTTAATATGGAGCCTTTACAAAAATAGTACGATATTATGAGATTTTGCAAGTCAGATTGTGGATATTTTCGTGACATTTCATCTAGATACATTATATAAAACTAGAAAATTTGTTTACCGCATTTTTACAGTTTCTAAATACTGAATAAATGTTACAGATTTAGGAGTGGAGAGATACAAGGTGTATAGTAATGAATTTTTTGTGATACTTAATTCTTATAAATTTTAAAAGGTAATGACATCTTTGGAAATATCTGATTTCACCAATCTAACGTTATTACTATTAGCATCGCTTCATTTTTGTAATTATTTCTGTTGGCGATTAACTATTAGCTGTCAAATAGTTTAAATAATATCTGTCCTGTGTTGCCAACCTGAGCGATTTATTCCTTATTTTACCCACATGGCATGTAATAGGGGATAGAGGAATTTCATGCGAAATTAAGACATTTTTTCAGTTTCTTACTAAATTTTATTTAATAAAACCAACACTTTTATTTTGCGTTTAATTTTCATTACGCAGATAGCGTAACACATTTGAGAACATGGCCAACTGTAGAACTCGTACTTCTATTGACTTCATTGACTTACTTTTAACGTATCCGCATGGCAATGGCTCAACATACACATTCTTGAGCAAACTCCTCCAAGTCCAACACACCTACAAATTCTAGTGCTTAGGGTATTTTAAGTTCGTTTAATTCCGATTTACTATTGGCTTCCAGTGTTTTAGTGCTTAGTGGTGTTTGTTAAATACTGCTTTAACAGTTAAATGTGTGGTGTTGGCATTAGTAAGATTATTATTATTATTGATAATGTTTTTATCAACATTTGTGTCAATAATGATTTCTATTAGTAGTAGCGATCAACAGGAGCAGCAGGAGCGCTAGAAACCTACACGGGATAAAGTTTTGTAGTCGGGCCTCTACGCCGCTCGCGTCGAAGCTCGGGTTCGGGCCGTCGATCTCTTGAAGCTTGTTGGACCTTTCGGTCTTGTTAGGTCATACGGACCTGTCTGGCCTTTTAAATTTTTCGGCCTTTCGGGCTTCTCAGGTCTGGCGGTCCTTTCCGACCTCCGGCATGTTGAAGCGTTCGGGCCTGTTGGACCTTTTGGATTTCTCGGCTCTTCGGGCTTCTCGTGTCTGTCGCTCCATACGGACCTCCGGCCTGTTGAAGCGTTCGGGCCCGTCGGGTCTTTTAAACTTTTCGGGCTTCTCGGATCTGTCGTTCAGTTCGAACTTCCGGCATGGCATTTTGAACCTTTCGGACCTTCAGACTGTCGGAGCGTTCGGGCTTGTCGGGTCATACGGGTCTGTTGGAACTTTTTGATTTTTCGGCTCTTCGGGCTTCTCCCGTCTGTCGCTCCGTTAGGGCCTCCGCACTGTGGTCTGAGATTCATTGTTAGGCGGCAAAAAGTCAGAAAGTCAAGATATTTAAAAGTTTATTTTTACTGTTTATTTACTTTCTTAACCCTTGTTAGAACAGTGGAACAGCGTTTATATTATTTTTAAATTAGTTAATTTAATACTGTCGAGAGATAAAGTCGAAAATTTTGTAAGGTGCGTTGAAATAAGGATCTGTTTGAGACTAATTTATTAGTATGATTATTGTAGAAGTTTTTTCAATTCTTTGGACTAGAACATTTTAGTTACAACTAGTTACAAAATGAACTAAATAATGTCTTAAAATATAAGTAAAAAGCTATCATTTCACGAAGTTTCATTGTCCGCTTCAAAAGATATGATCAAATAAAAATTGATGTCTAACAGGAAACACCATACCAGAGAATCTTTTCTAACAAATACAAATACAGATTTATTTTATTTCTTCTTATTACTTCTGGTAACCTCTAATCCATACATAACGACTTTGCGGAAAATGCCAATTAAAAGAACTGCCACATTTTGTGACGCAGTCAAATCTTTATTAATAATGGAAGATGAAAATGTCGCTTAGATATAAAATGTATATTTTACATTTTATTATAAAATATAAATAAAATATTTTAAAAAACCTAAAAAACGCTGTTGGATACATTTTTTAGCGAATCAGGTACAATCTAGACTTTTTGCCGCCTAAAACACGCTCCCAGACCACAGTGCTCCGGCCTGTTGAAGCGTTCGAGCTTGTCGAGTCTTTTGGGCTTCTCGGTCCTTCGGGTCTATCGGGCCGTTTGGATCCCTTGGGTCGTCCGTCAGATCTGTCGGGCTTTGTGGACTTTTTGACATTACGGGCTTTTTTGTCGGGTCGTTCGAGCCTTTCGTGTGTGTCCTGTGACCGGGCTTGTTTTGGGCTGCGTCAAATTTGCCGCCAGTTGAGCCGGGCCTAAAAATTTAGACCCTTGCTCTAAGGAGCGCTGCATAACTCTCAACTTTCTTTGCATCTAATCCCTTGGTTAAACAGAGTAGCCTTTGGCTAAATTTCGCCAGGGGATTAGATTGCATATATTTAAGTTTAGTTTTTTAATTTAAGTTTACAGTGTAAAATTTATTAATAAAGGCGATATATAAAAAAAAATTTCACTTAAGTCATGAATTACTCGCAGGAAATAAAAAATACCGTCGGTATAGGTTTGGGGTGTTACACACGTTTCAATAAAATAAAATCTCCGAGATTCAAAAATCCTAGTTCTAGAGCTGAAGCGGGGAGGGGCATCCCTTTTAACCCTACCCAGAGAGGTTATTTATAATTTATGGGCAATTAATCGCGAAACGTGTACCAATCGATCCGTTACGTCTTTCTGTGCCCCCATCTGTGACAAACTTTAATGAAGGGAAGTCCTGATCTTTAAGGGGGTAATTTGGTCCACCCCTTCCATAACCGATCAATCCGCTTCTAAAACGGTAATCCATGAGATTTAGTTTCTCGATATCTTCTACGATTTGGCCGGGAGGATCCGAAAACCGCCAAATCTCAGCACACTTCGTACGCCTCTGGCGCCTTCCCTAGTGTGTAAATTTTCCCGGTTTGAACATATTCTTTTAAGGTAGGATATGCCCTATATATTTTTAAGGATGACTTCTGCGTTTTCCATTTTCCATTAGTTTACATTGGGTTAAACGGAGAAAATTCAGTGGGGGAGGGGGGGCAGCTACATAAAATCCGACTGTTGCATTGGAAACAGTATTATTTGCAAGGTATTAGACAAGGTTTTCGCTTGGCAATATCTTTATCCATATACACAGGGTGTTTCGAAATAATTACTAAATTTGAATAAAAGTGCACGCCACTGGTAAACGTACGGAAAAGTCTATTCGTTCGGGTTTAGCAGATCCGCTCAGAATGGGGTGTTCTCTATAGAGTGTGGAAGTTTCATGTTTATAGCCCAGAAAATTAAAATGAATTTTTGAATTTTTAAAAAAGGATTTCAAAACGGAGTAGGAGGGATGTTATTTTGCTCGGGATCCATTGTTTGGTGGCAATTAATCTCGAAATTTGGAATTTTCTTAAGTTACATTGCAAGCTAGCTGTTAGGTAATTTCGTGAAATAATATTTTCTGTATTAATCTCTAATTTTTATTTAATGTTCGGCTTAGATAAATAAACAATCCATGGCATAATGGAGAAGAAAAGAAGAGAGAAAATTATATGTGTAGAGGCGGCGGCCCTGCTTGAAACATGCCTCAGCATTCCCTTAATTACTTCGTTACCTTTGGAAGCCATCTAAACCGATTTCGTATAGCTTGTAATCCAACCCGTTTGCACTCTACTTGGCTTGCGCTACGTTTAGTTGCACCCTGCATAGCCAGTAGTAGCTAGATTGCTGATGTGTATAAAAGATTCGTTTGTTTAACATCTGAGTTTTTTATTTGGAGTGCAGTTTCCTGGCAAGTCTGCTTCAGCCAATCGACTCCTGAATGTGTCTCCACAGCAGCTACCCGTGAGCCCTCGTCTGAACGGCCCAAAGACGAAGAGGAGTAGGAAACCCAACCAGATTGACCGCCAGAGTACTGTCCCCAACGCCGACCAGTAGAAAATAAGCCACAAGGTACACGTCTACAGAGACCACCTAAGGGCCAATTTTGTAAGGTCCTATTGGAAAATTCTGCTCACATCGTGTTAACAGATGGAAGTTTATTCACGGAACCCTCTGATAGGCCGCTTTGTCACGAACAACGGTAAGGCGATTCAATATTGACACAGAGACATATAAAAAACATGAAAGTGGTACAAGTCGTTGTGTTACTTTAATTACAACATTGTCTAGTGGCCACGTATCTGTTTCATATGCGTCTGTGCAATTTCAGCTGCTTTTGCTACTTACTGCATACTTTGTGGTCTTTACGTTGCAACACTATTACTAATAGCAGGTTAATTTATTCTTGTTTGATATTTTTTTAATCGATTTTCTAGAGAGAAGCTGAAACGTCTGAATTGGAAAAGAAATAACGCATTTTTGCCTGGAGCGTAGTGGAAAAGAAGAGATATCGGAAGATTTCCACTTTCGGTGGAACCGGACAACATCCTATTTAACATGGCCTCATTATTTTTATCCTTTTTAGTCCAGTCAAATGGTACTTAAAAAGGGGTCGAAGTGGAAAGTTCTGGTGTAATTGTTTTTAGTGGCTTACTTTATGTTTTTGGGGGTGCTGAACACGAATCTGAAGTTGTTCAGTAAAACTTGTTCCTGCAAATATGACAAATCGTTAAAAAACCACTAAAAATTACAGTTTTTTTTTGGTTTTAGTCTTATAACTTGGAAGGTAGACTTTTTACACAAAAAGTGATCCTATAGTAAAATAAAGAAGAGAAAATTTTCTACAATTTATGTTCTTATCATTTTTTTGTACGACGTATGGTTTCTGCGCAAACGTAGATATAGGTTCGATATCAGTGAATATGCCTACTAACCTCATTCCTTTTCTCATAACTATTCAAGGTCCGAAAAATTACTTACACATACATTGTAGAGAATTTTATCTGCTTTTTCAAAGTATAGGATAATGTTTACAGTGAAATCCTTACTTTTCGTGTTACGAACGGAAAGTTTTTTGCTGTTTTCCGAAAATTATTGATTTTTGCCGGTTTCTCAACACCCCTTTGCGCGGAAACCATACGTCGTACAAAAAAAAAATAAGAACATAAATTGTAGGAAATCTTCTCTTCTTTATTTTACTATAGAATCACTTTTTGCGTAAAAAATCTACTTCCCAAGTTGTAGGCCAAAAATCAAAAAAAAACCTGTAATTTTTAGCGGTTTTTTGAAGATTTCTCATATTTGCCGAAAACATTTTTGTTGGACAACTTCAGATTCGTATTCAGCGCCCCAAAAAACATAAAGTAAGCCACTAAAAACAATTACACCAGAACTTTCCACTTCAAACCACCATTTGACTGGACTATTTATGTATTTACGCCTGTAAAGGGACGAAGAAAAAATCAGAAAATGCTGATGAATGGAAACTCGATAAGAAAATCTTACCAAAGTTACTAATCAGCTTGATTGCAATTCAATTAAAATTTTAACTTATTTATTTTAATTAAGAACTAATAGCTACATTTAATTGAAATCTTACAGAATAAATGTTTGGGTGGAGGAAAATTATTAATTATTAAAGAAAGTGGTAGATAACATTAATGTCCGATATTTCCAGTCTACAAAAATAAACTAATAGACGTATTTTAATCTTGCAACGTTTTAAAATGTTAATATACACCCACGTCAATCATATCTGCTTATTTATTAATTGCATAACTACAACTTCTTCAAACATAAAAGACCATTTACATTGTTGTACCGTCAGCTGGACCATAATTGTAAGAACATGGAAGATAGCTCTTTAACGGATTATTTTAGTGTTCAAAAACAGATACTAATGCTTGTTGGTGTGCCGTTGACAAAGAGTTTTAGTATAATCCAAAGATGCTACTGTTACTTTCTGTATGGGACACTGATGCTATACTTATCCGTTATGATACCAGAATTTTTTAAAGAGAAAGCCTTTGATGATCGTATTAATGATTTGATGTTTGGTACTGGTTATATTGTTGGTGAGTTCTTTCGTTTTGACAAAAGATATTTCTACATAATAAGCTGAATATGCAGTAACCATAAAGATATCAGCGTTTCTTCTCAATCGTGAAAAACTGAACAACATTTTGAAGACATTCCAAAGTGGAGTTTTTCTACCAAATATACAACGTGGAGGAGATTTAGAACAAACTCGGATTAAAGATACGATTCGTTTCACCAAATTACAGGTATGCAGTTGGACAATTCTAATAAATGTTATTATTTATGTCTAGCTCTTGCATAAGCAGGCTACAAGCAGTACAGTAGTGGGGTGCATTACAATTATAGTATGTGTAGTAGCATCTGCTATATCAAACCAACAGAAACTACCATTCGGATCGTTGTTGATCACTAAATATTGCAGTTACAAATGGGTACTGATTTTCCAAACAGTTGTTTCTGAAATGGCCATGTTGCAATTTATGATGGTAGACGTTCTTTATGCTAGTATTTTAGCTCACTTATGTTTGCAGTGTAAACTGCTGCAAAATGCTATAAGACAAATGGTTAAAAATAGCATTAAAGCTGCTCAAAAGGTAAGAGAAGAGACATTTCTTTGTATTAAGTTACACATATCTTTCTTTTAAGGAACAGCAAAGTACTGATATTACTAAATTCAACATCTCATGGAAATATTTGGAAACTACTATTAGAGACGTTGTAATTTACCACATGTCAATTATAAAGTTATCAGATGAAATTGAAGATGTCTTTAATATACCAACTCTAACAGTTTTCACATCAATGTCTCTATGTATGTGCTTCATTATGTATCAAGCTTCAATAGTAAGTTTTATAAACAAGTTAGGTTGCATTTTCAAATCGAATCTTTGTAGTACCCACTTTTGGACATCTCATTCTTGAGAAGTTTCATCATACTCATAGCAGCCATGGTGCCGTTAACTTTAAGTTCATTTTGGGGCAGCAAAATAATATCTGAAAGTTTAGCCATAGCCGATTCATTTTACGAAGTCGATTTTGTTGGTACAGACGTTCGATTTCAAAAGGGCCTGAAGCTGATTTTGCAGAGAAGTCAGAAACCTATTAAAATGACTGTGGGAAGGTTTGCTGATTTGTCTTTAGTTACTATGGTTGCGGTAGGTACCTTTCACAATAACTTCTAAACGCAGAGTCTCTAAGGAGGATTGTTTTCAGATTTGTAAGATGTCTTATTCCTACTTTACGCTTTTGCGCAATGTAAACGAAGATTAACTCAAGCTAATACTAATCGCGAGTAATTTAAATTTAATTTTAATTTATAATTGAGAATAAACTTGTAAGCACTGACTATTTATCTACACAAACTTGTAACTGTTGCAGCTATAAAAATCTATTACCAACGGCATGTAATTTTTAAAACCTAATTTTACAGTTTGAACTTGACTCAAAGATCAAGACAGAAAAAGGCCTCTTTTGCAATACCAGACGCGTGATTTAGCAGTTACAATCTTAATAAAGCTGCCTTGGTTACAAAATTGTGTTTATTTATTAGGTTTTATGTTAAGATACCGCTGTGTTCTTTGCCAGAGAATATTTCAAAAAGCCGATTTACAACTCTGGTAAAGCTTGTCAATTGAGTTTTCTCTTATATCAACAGACTCCGACATTCTCTCCATTGCTTTAAAATCTTTTTACGTTTTTCTCTTAGTTTTGCAATCAGAAAGAACTGGACTCGAGGAGTAATACAGAAAAAGACCACTTTGAATTTGCAATATCAGACGGTTAATTTAGATCGTAGCCTACAACCTTTCTTTTCCTTTTCCATTAATACCTTATTTTCTAATGGTTCAACTTCTTCGTTCAGCTTTTTGTTTTCGTCTCTTAGTTTATTAATCTCAATTCTAAAATCGGATAAACAGGTGGTTCAGTGACCCGAGAAACAGCAATAAAAGACGAAGAGCCTACTACAAAGAAACCACCGCGACCTTCCAGAAACTACATTTGGGAAAGCTATAGAGCACTACACTTTCAATGGAGCCCACACCAAGTCCAACCACTCAGAGCCGCAGCCACCCTCACGGAAACGCCGATCCAACTTCTAGTAGATACTTCAATCCGTTTCGATTTCGAAGCGGTCCTGCGCACAACAGAATCGTTTCGGCGTCCTTGTAGAAACACAGCATGATCCACTCCAACTCTGCATCGCCTTTACAAACCCAAAACCTTCTGTAGCTACAGCAACTCCATCTCAAAGCTTTCAAATACAAAACAAATTTCTTGATAGCAGACAAGCTCCGCGAAACGGCCAATCTTGACTATAAATTCTTGGAACAACAACAAGCTGTTAACGACTCTACCTCGGCATCGAGACCTCGTTTACCGTCTATTATATGTCCATCTACGAGTTCTCGAGCAGCCTCCCACCCCAACTCCGCCAAGTGCTAGACGATTTTGCGGACATCTTCCACAAGAAGCCCCCACACAACATCGAATCTGGCTGCAAGAACACGCCACATTTCAGCAGTAACCTTGTCACTTCTCTAAGAAGAAAAGAGATTATAAACGACAAGGTCGAGCAGATGTTTGCCAAGGGGACAATCGAACAGTCCGCCTTCGACTACTCGCCCTCGGTAGTTACTACCAAAAAACAAGAGTGACCAGTTCCGGTTCTGTGTGCATTTTTGCTGGCCCGTCACGCTTTTCTGTCGTAACGTAGCCATAAGTGCGTTCCCGAGCGTCTTCCTCCACGAACACAATCTTTAATAACCAGGCCAGCTGCCGCCACCGCAAACTCTAGAAGATCCAGACCGCCTGGGTCGTCAACGCCATAATTCTCTCGGGAGATCAGGTTCGCTCTGCACCCCACGCAGCCTTTCGCTTAGAAGTGAAGCGGACATCACCAAATTCTTTGCTGTCTCCGGGAAAACCATATGTATATGGTTGACGTCGACGCTCTACCGCGACGCCTACTACAACCTGGACCAGCCTCGCCCAGCGCCGATCCCTAGGACAGTTGCCTATAGACAACAGGTATAGAAATTAAGTGTAGCAATTAAGCGTAGTATAAGTGGACTAAGTGATTAAGTAAAAACGTGAGTGGATGAAACGCTCAGACCTTCTAGGACAAAAATCACCAACAGTAATTAATTCAAGTTTATAATTTTCTATGCAATTTTGCAATTGCTGAATAGGCTGAGCGGGAAACCAACCACAACACAAAATAATCCGTGGCGCTATCCTTTAGAAACAAAATTCTAGAGCGCCTCACTATTTTCCTTTTGTCATTGATCAAAGATTTGACATTTTAATAAAGATCAACTCCAGCCTCCGAAGTGATCCTGCTTTTACCCTAACCTCGTATTCTTTTGAGCTATAAGCCATCTCCCTCACACACCTTAGCCAATATATACCATGATAAGCATAAGAAAAAGTGATGCTATAAAAGCCACAAATAGCTCTTTGCAAAGCCCCTACTAGGAGCAAAGACCATCACCGCTGCGCCGCCATCAGCAGTACATCATTCCCAAGATTTTAACCACTTTAACCCCAAGAGAAATCCAGTCATAAGCCGTTCGTAACACTTGCTTGTTTTCAGCACTAGAAGAGGACGCTACACAAAACAAGTAAGTTAATATTTAGAGCTTTTTACTTTTCTGGAAGTTAAAAGCAGATTTATCAAGCTTATATTTCAACTATTACTTATTAGTGAAGTTAAGCCGCACTTAATTTTCTGAATATTCTAAGAGCACATTTAAAGTTAAGATTAAGAATGTGTTGCCTACCTATATGTAGCCAAATAGTATGAGATCCCATATTAGAAATATATACCCTCATCTGTTATTTGATGATGACAAAAATTATATGTTAGATAATAAATTAAATGATAAATTGCAAATGGGTTGCCTAGCTAAATCGCGTACCGATGCTGTTAAATAATATAAATTATAATTAACTTTTTTGGATCAATTTCCCCAATATGTTATTCATAAAAATCGAGCATTAGCCGAGAGAATATGACTCAAGGAATTAGAAAAATATAGGTTGCCTACTTTTCCTACGGTACAACTATGAGGTTGCCAGGTATAAACAGGTAAGCAAGCGTTACTAATATACCCTCATCAGTTATTTAATCAAATTTCTTTTAAATGAAAGATTATTTTATTCCCTACCCAGCAGTATTAGGTTACCTTAGCAAAAATTTGTCACATCCATGGTTGCCTATATTTTAGATGTTAAGATTTTGAGCGCAAGCATGGAGAGTGATAGAGAAGCATTGCGCGCCCTCTTCCATGCGACAGACAAGGATGGAGAGAGTTCTTCTGAAAGATTTTTCCGATCGTTCCTACCTACTTTTCTGTGCTTACCATGGGAACCAACTTCGATGTATAGATTACTCAAAGCAGCTTTTGTTAATTGAATCTTGTCACAACGAATCCCAAACAATTTTATACTTTAATTGCCTGATGTTCAGAATGACTATCGTTCATCTTGTTGTGATAAAATCTCAGTAAGTTCAAGTTGCGAATCATGTTATCGTGCACTAGGAGTTGTGCGTTTCGACCTTTCCTGCAGCCAGTGCCTTGGAAATGTGAAAAACTTCTCATCGGTCCTACACATTAAACAATAGTGCGCGAATCAAATTAAATTATGTGTGGAGTTCCAATAAAGTGCTAGGAAGTCTAATGAACTCACGGACCAAGAGATACAGCTGACGACGTAAGTTCAAACTTATTTTAAAGCACGAATTCCATCGTTTCTTGGGAAATCGAACCGAACCATATTAGTTTGTTAAGCTAGTCCTAACAAAGGTTTCATCTTGCGTAGTATCCTTTAACTATGGGCAGTATCCTTTAATATTCTTGACCTTCTTAACAACTTATTAGAAAAAAAATTATTTATTTTTCTAATTTCTTTCCTAAAGGTTTACAAGCATTCCCAGGTGGCTTAATTTTTGTGACTTGTCGTGATTAATCACTAGCAGTTCTAAATACTCAAATCAAGTAATATGAGATAAAGGTTTGTTCTTACTATATAAGACTTGATGTTGCTCCCTTAACATTCTCTCTTACTTTTTCTACTTTCATACGTATTTATGACAAGTGTAGCACGTATTATTTCCTTTGGATGCCTAAAACACTTAAATACTGAGAATAAAATATTAAAAAGTACGATTTCATAAACTCAACATCATTCTTCTAATACCTATCACGTGTGTTAGAACAAAGGATATTACCACAGCTGAAAGAATTACTAATTAATACTTACAAATGCGTAAAATCAATAAATACAACTGATGGAGTAAATATTTTTATAAAATATCAGTTTTTGTTTTGTAGAACCGTAAATAATAACACTCAAGCAAATACATTTATTGAGAGATGAGAAAAACAAATGTCAAATGTAAAAATTTGAAGATCATAAAGCCTTCTATGTTTTAGATTTCACAACCTGTGTCTTCCAAATAAATCGACCAAATTTAAAAATTCAAACGGAGCAATATGGAGAATTGAAACGATTTTTATTGATGTACTACTTGAACTACCTTCCCATTAGAACTTTCTGAGGGGGTTAAAGTTTAGGATTTGTTGGAACCGAACAAAACACTACGCTCTCGCTTATTTCAAAGCGGCTCTATAAGGCCCGTTAGTTAGAGAGAGAAAGAGAGCGCGAGAGAGAGAGTCATGGCCGACAGTGTTTGAAAATTTCTGATGTCTTTTATGGTGAACTTGAAAAACGTCACCTACCCATTTCGACGTTCGGCCCTTCCCTGTTCACAAAATCACCACCCATGCGACCTTCCTATCTACCAAACACAGTTTCGTGTGGTTTTGTTATGGGTAGTGATTTATCCCAATTTTCTTTCTGCCTGAGCCCTGGATCGACTCCTACTGACGATTCCAGTTATCTTAGCTGTCCTAGAGCCAACACCGGTCAACCTGGGATCATTCTGCGATGTTGTGATGTAGGCCCTCAAGCCCGGTTGTTCCTTTCTTCCTCAACTGCGTACGTCGTTGCTTTGGGAGTAAGGCGCGATTATTGGTGCGATTGCTGTATTCTTGCTCTCACGAGTGTCCGCATTCCGAACGCGTCCTGGGCCGCGACGCTAGTAGGTTTTGACAGTTCTGAAGTCCCTTTTTGCCACTGCCACCGTTTGTTCTAAGCGGCTGCTACCAGAATCATTTCAACAAGCGCGCGTGTGGAGGTGAGGCCCTGAAAAGCATTTGTATGCCGTAACACCAAGAGTACCAATTTTGTGTAATCTTCCTTTTCTTTTGTGTTGCTCATCTTCGCACCTTTGCATCATACGACAGCCAATAGATATCTGATCGTATGCTTTGCCTCAGTCGCGAGTCTCATACATCTGGCGCACAGCACCTTTATTCAACGGACGCACGTGCAACATTGCGCAACGACCTGCTACCTTATTCACCAACTACAACAGCTGCAATTCCAACAAAATTTAGAGCCAGCCACTTCGTCGACGCCCACCACATCTGTTGGTAATTCGAAGCTCGGAAGATATCATCTATTTCTTTCAAAACGCCGATGCTACCGTCTATATCACCTGCAAATTATTGCTGTTGCTACTACTGGTTTTCAGAATCCCAGGACCTGGTTACGTAAAGGAAGAAGAACACAAGAACGATATCCTAGTTGCCAACTATCTAGTCCAACCATTTGGGCCGAAGACATCTCACCAAGAGGATCTAAAACGGCTTCCCGCATCTGGCAGAAAATCACTGTGATCATTGATCCCCATCGCACAAAAGAATCCTATATGTCTCTTTGTCTTTTAATATTATACAAGGTGTTTTAGCTTACTAAGGCCATAGCAGTTTCAACATTGGAAAAATTTATTAGGATCAAAGTTTGTTCATATCTATTATAGGGACAACTCATGGCCGATGGTGACACTGCAAATACAACAAAAAAAAGCGTAATTTGCACTGCATACAAAGTTATTCCTGTTTGGTGACGTAAGATTCTAAATTGATTTTTGCACGTGTTGTGGCAAGAAAGCAAGAAAAACACGATACGATTAGAAAATTGGCACGAATGTTACGAAAACCAAATATGAACAATAACGTAAAATGATATCTTTCTGTGCGGTAGCAGCGGGCGACGGTTTTGCGAAGCGTGAAGAGGCGAGCGTCACAACGGACGGGTGGCGTCACCGGAAGTTCGCGTTGGACATTTCGAAAAAACGATGCCGACGGCAAGTCTTTCCGTCTTACCAATTACCTTATTACCTTATGGAGCTGGTGGCTTCGTTCGGATTCGATGAAGGGATTGTGGCTAATGGTGTGTTGAGCCTTTTTTCAGTTTCGCTTTTCGTGAATTTTTTTTAAGTCGGAAGCTTCTTGGCGATTGCGATTTCTTTGTTTATTTTTTTTAAAGAGAGAGAGAGAGAGAGAGAGAGAGAGAGAGAGAGAGAGAGAAAGGCATATCTTCCGAATGGGCCGTCGTATCAACTTTAGATATTTTCGTTTTCTAATGGCAGACGACAGCAGGCCCGTTCAAACTACGCGGAGGTCTCCGATCGTTTTGATTTGGCGGATACTTCATACCTTTAGAACGGCTGGTCCTCTCAAGACGGGACTTTGATGGTGAGGGAATGGCTTTCAGACAATCCGGGCACCACTGACAGTCTCCTATTTTTCGATTGACAAAGATCCTGTATCTGAGGAACGGCTTGTCCTATGGAAACAAGACTTTGATTGTTAAGTGTAGTGGAGAAGTAGCTTTTAGAAGATGTGTGCTGGACTGACCGTATTTTGTTTGCAGATACCCCGCATCTCAGGAACGGCTGACCGTATCGAGATGAGATTTCGATGGTTAGGTGTGGTGTCGGAGAGCATTTATACAATCTAGACATCAGCAATCGTTTTTTGTTTTTTTTAATCTCTGGATCGGGTGGTCCTACCGAGATGGGAACTTGACGGTTAGGTATGGTGTTTTGTTTTTTTGAGAGACGTTCTGTAACCATAGCTGGGCAAAATCAGACCTTCAGTCACCGCGATAACGGAGATCCGTCTGTGCTAGCTCTAGTTTTTTAATTAAGTGTCAAATAATAATGTTTCTGAAAACTCGGTTAAAATATCATTGTTTTGTTCTCTGAAGTGTCATTTTACATTATTGTTAATGCTTATAGTAGACGTAATCAAACGTTGATCAATAAATTTCACTCATGTTAAAAGTGCTATGACCTTAGTAAGCTAGAACACGCTGTATACTTTATTCAAAAATGGTTAGATTTAGAGAAAGGTAATCAGAATAAAGAAACTACAGTAAAAGTCTTCTTCTTTTAAAGTTGCTAATAAAAACCGTAAAGACAAATTCCCTATATACAGATTTTGTTCAAACTCGCTGAGTAAATTACCTAAAAACAGAAAACAATATTCCCAAAAAAATTTAATTTTTTTGTAATCTGTAGGAACTTTTTTTACTTCGAATGACCCTGACATATCGTGACGTTTTAGTTTAGGAATACCCATATAGGCATAACAACTAGATTTACTTAATGTACATACGTACAACAAATATTGAACCATTTCATAATTTGAAAATTAAAAAAATGCTTGACTATTTTAATTATAATCACCAATTTAGATAAAATTTATTGTTTAATAAAATCTATTTAAGAAGACAATTATTTAGTTTAATATTAACAAGTTCAGTTATTTTCATTTTGAGCCTCATAAGGACAAGGAAAAGCAGAAATCTTCCTTAATAAAATTTTAAAGGCCACTGAATAATAAAAATTCCTAATAATATTTAAAAGAATGCTTAAATTAGCACAACTGCGATTTTAGCAGGAATTAAAAATGTAACATTTACAAATCCGCTTGGAAATTTAAAATAAACTTACCTTACAAGTGACGCTTGTTTCTTGTGGATGAGAATTCATTTTAAGGTGGTGATTGCATTTTTACCTTTCGCTATTAACCTGAAATGTAAAAATTATGTTTAATACAAAAAAAAATTGATTCCATCAGTAACATATTATTTTATATAATGTTTTTACTTTTTTAAGTTTTTCTTCTAAAAGTTTTCTAATCAATTGTTTCGGAAAGTTTAATAATTTCATCGTGGGGTAGTACTGCAAATTGTATCAAACGCAATCCTAACTGCTACCATTTGACGTAAGTCGTATTGTTTTAATTTTTTTTATTTATATCTGTTATTATACTTCCTTGAACTAGCATGTATGTTAGTTCTAGAAATATCTCAACAGCTGACAAGAATTCCAACGTATTTATAAATGCTTAAATCAATAATTACAGTAATACAGGTAAATTATAAGAGGAAGTACTTAAATAAAATACCAATATTCGACTATTTTATGGAAATGACGGACTGTAAACATGTACTATATAACTTTTGGCAGCATCGATATTGTAGTACTGGCCATCATTATCGGTAGGAGGAATGTATTACATGACCGAATGTAGTATACATGTTTGTGTTCTATTGTTTCCACCGCCACCTTGTTACTGTATAACAGTCATTAGTTACTACTTTTTATAATGCTTGATGAGTAAGTTTCTAATCTCTTCAGAGTTATTCTAATGACATCATTTGATTTAACTGAATAATCTATAAGTACAAGTTTTCCATGATATTCATATTTAAAACAGCTTTTCGTCGTGTATGAAGTGACTTTTAAAAAGTGGTTACAAATGGAAAATTATTTATTGAAGAATTATTTTGATGTTCAACAAAAAATATTGAGAGTTTTAGGAGTATCTTTAACAATGGACCTAAGTGCGAAAGAAAAATATTTTTTTTATTTTGTATATACGGCGATGATTACTTATTTATTGTTAGTAATACCAGAATTGTTTCAACCGAAAGATTTTAATGATCTTGTTAATGATTTGATGTATGCTACTTGTTATGTTATTGGTAAGTGGATAATTGTTAAAATAACACTTATTCAGTAGTTTCATTCTTTTGTGTTAATTCTTAAAATATACCATTTTATTTTCTCTATACCACTTTTATTCCACTTAGAAACCACAAAAGTTTATGTAAAAACTGTACAGCTTCACTTCATAGCAATTATTATCGTATTTATTAGATGTTTAAAAAAATGAAATAATAGAATCATTACGAAGTATCTGTACTCTACGTTTTTATGCTGAAAACAAATGAGAAAACAAAATTCTAATATTATGGCCTACTTTAGAAATATTGACAAAAAATTATTTTTTCCTAAAACAAGGTTTATATATGTCTTGTTCATTTGAAGAGCTGCTGAAAACTTTGAAGACATTTTTCACTAGAAGCTTAATTTCCAATAACATAAGCTTGCCAGACGTTACTGTTTTTCACAAATATGTTTTTTAGTGAAATGCATACTTAGCTTAAGCTATGACTTACCTAAAAAATGATTATTATTCAAGCTTGGTAATTGCTTCTATTGAATGCACCAAAAACAAGAATAAAGTTTGGATAGGTACATTACTTTTCGGTAAATGCATACATAGCAATCTATAAACAGTGTGTCCAAGATAAGGATGCACAGCATGGGGATCTTGGAAACGGTAAGAGGTACATAATCGGTTAGGCGAGATGAAAGTTGGCTATTTATAGGACCTTTTTGTTGGCGTTTGCAAAATTTAGATATCTTGGATAGTTTCTCAGATATTTAAAAAAAAAGTAGATTTCTCGATTTTCGTTTTTATTTTTTCTTTCATTTATTTGAAGAGATATCGGAAAACTAAAACAACTTTTCCATTGCCACTTTTTGTGTTCTATTAAAATACGCTAAAAATATCTGTACAACGTTTCGGTTTCGACTAACCACCATCAACCTCATTTTTCTAAATAGGAGGAAAAACAATTAAAAATTGTTTTGAATGGCTCCTGTTGTCACGATTCTAATGATGTAGACATGATAGGGTTATTTTGATTGTTTATGCTATAAATTAATGTTTTTGTGTGAAAGGACTTTTTTTCTGCTAAACAAAAGCAGGCTGAGAAAACTGCAATATTCAAATTCACCTACTGTGATTGCCATTTAAAAAACTCCTATTTTTGTTCTATCTTGAAAATACTAGAACAAAAGGAAAATTCAATCTAGACCTCAAACCATACAAAAAGTTCCCGAACAATTTTTTCAATTTCTTCAAATAATAAAGATACAGCCAGTTAAGGGAGTTTGAAGAATTGTTGCCTATAACTCTAAAACAAAACAAGATATTAGAGCAGAAAAAAGTAGATCAACAACGTGATTTCAGTTTTATTCTAGCTCTTCTAGTTTCTGAAGTACGCTGCATCTACCTTTAATTTGAGCCACCCTCTACTGTGTTTCATTCTCGATGTATTCATAGGGTATCTCGGTTATTATTAGAGACAGAATTTCCACACTTGAAGCTTTATAACATTTAATCTGGTTTTTGACAATATGTTTTACTATTGTGGCAACTGTGTGATCACCCGATGACTACTATTACAGCAGTTTTTTTAAATTTTCGTGTTTTTCCCTTATAAATTTAAATAATTTTTAATTAATTACATTATTATGTAATCATTTTTTAAAATATTGTATACATGATAGAATTTTATCAGACATCATCAGCAGTGCGTGAATAAATACAGCGCGTAAAGCGATGGGGCATACAAGAGGAAGAACTTTTTTATTATTGGTCTTAGGACAAAGTTAACTCTTGATAAAATTTTCTGCTTGTTCGAAAACCTTCAATAATGGTAATATAATTTCGATGTTACCAACAATAATAAAAATAACTTTTAAAAAACGCATTATTTTAGAACAAAAAAAAGTTATAAATTTACTCAAAAATCAAATTGCTCACTTCAGTTAAATTTAATGATCTGCTTCATACCGTTCCAATCTTGCGATATAAGTAAACAGCTCCAAGATTTCAGCTCAACAAGAAAAAAACTGGGTACGAAGAAACAACAACCAGTTTCAATAAAATCAAAAGGACGAAAAACTTACCCCTAATTACAGGGTTTTGCACTATCGACCCAATGCGATCGCGGTCTACTCTCGCATAGCAGTCCCCGGCTAACTGTTGAATCTCAGAACTTCCCAACAAAATGACAACGTCGAAAAGAATTGTACCCTGTGCTCTGCTTATTATATTAATAAAAATTAGCAGAATTTGTCAACCCTACTTGATTAACAAAAATAGATGAGGACCAAAGAAAAATCATAACCCACATTTTAGAGTGTATTCCTAAATATCAACTCTCTCCACAAAAATACGAGTACACCCCAAAAACACGGATTAAGAACCCTCATGTAACGGTGACAACAGAGTAGCCGATACAATTTCTTGAGAGGTCCGAGAGGTCCAAACGGTGCGACAGGGAAGCCCAAAGTGACGAGAAACCGACAGGCCCGAACGCTCCAATAGGCTGGAGGCCAAAACGGTCCAACGTGCCGTAGGTCCGAACGGACCGACAGACCCGAGAAGACCGTAGGGCCGAAAAATCCAAAAGCCCCTACAGACACGTATGACCCGATAGGTTTCGAGAGATCTAAATGGCCCGATAGACCCAAAGGGCTGAGAAGGCTCGACATGCCTAACGTCCCGACAGATTCGAGAAGCTCCAAGGGCCAAAACGTCCAAAAAGGCCCAGCAATCCTATATGACCCGACAAGGCCGAAAGGTCCGATAGACCCGAGAAGCACAAGAGGCCTAGCAGATCTGTATGATCCGACAAGGTCAAAAGACCCGACAGACCCGAAGGGACGAGAAGACCAAAGGACCCAGCAGCCCGACAAGGCCGAAAGGTCCGACAGCTCGATAGGCCTGACAAGATCGAACGGTCCGAACCGGAGCTTCGACTAGAAAACGCGGCCCGTGCAGGCTTCTAGCACTCTTGTAGCTCCTTGATCGCCACTGTGGTAGAATTCATTGTTGACACAAACGTTGGTAAAAACTTATTATTAATAATAATAGCCTTATTAATGTCAACACTATATTTATATGTATTTAACTGTTAGAGCAATATATAACAAAGACCACTAAGCAGTAAAACACTGAAAAGTAAGATTAAACCGATAACCGAATTAAACGAAGTTAAAACACCCCAAGCCTTAAAATTTGTATGTGTGTTGGATGATTCACACGGATTCCGTTTGCGCAAGTAACCATGTTAAACCATGGGCATGCGGATACGTTAAAGGTAAGTCAATGAAGTCAATAGAAGTACGCGTTATACAGTTGGCGATGTTCTCAGATGTGTTACGCTAACTGCGTAATGAGAATAAAACGGAAAATAAAAGTGTTGGTTTTAATAAATAAAATGTAGTAAGAAACTGAAATGATCTCTTAATTACTGCATAAATCTTAAAAAAAAACCTTTATCCCCTACTACATATCATGTAGGTAGAATATTCCTTAATTAAAGGATAAATCCCTCAGGTTGGCCACACTGGTTTGCAGTTCAATTTTAAAATAATCAAGTTTGGTTTTTCTTGTTCAAAGTTCTGAAGTCATTTTTGAGTTTATTAATCCAACAAAGCTTCTAACCTAACTACCTAACTCTAAACGTATCCGGCAATTCTTTTAATCCACATAAAATTACATTTCCGTCTGCTTCAGATGCTAGAGTCACATTTAAATAAAAAAAATGTTTCGAAAAGGCTAGTCTTACACTCAGTTCTTCTAGTATTTGAAATTAAATTTACACTAGTGTAAACCTTGTTCGTTTGTCAAAAACAAGTGATTTTAAAGCGCGCGAAAATTAATTTGAATCGCAAATAAACAGATTTTACTTCGTTTATACATATTAACTAAAGTGGTTTCATTTTCCTGTTTAGGCATCGATTTTTGCCGAATTTTGGCCAAATTTCGTGTTCATATACAAAAGCAAATACTCGGGATTATCTTTAGGAACTATAAAAATATGTTTTTAATTGTGCTTACCAATAATCTCGTAGTACAATCGCACAGTACGAAAACACAAAAAACCATATAAATGCATTATGGCGGGCATAACATTATGCAGTATATTTACTTGGTATCCAAGGAAACATAAAACAAGTTTCAATTTTTATTTGTGTTTTGTTAAATTACAACCAGTACTATCCCTTGGAAGAATTTCAAACAAATTACAAATCGTCACCTTGGATACATAGATACAGGCTACACGATTTTTCAATTCAAACAATTTTTAATTCGTAATTAATATTAAAAAATGATGATAATTTGATTAAATCAGAAGCATATTATAAGAGAATTTTACTTTTCTAGTGTTGGTAAAACTATCTGCACTGTTTTTCAATCGAGTTAAGCTTCAAAACATTCTAAATACTTTTATGAAAGATGCACTTTTTTTTAATGAACACTCGGATAAAGACACAGAAGTAACCTGGATAAAACAGTCTATCGTTATTGCGGAAGCACAGGTATACACACATTCAATTTCATTATTATTATTATTATTATTATACATTTTGTAATACATACGATTTGTTCTGATGTTCTTTTACAGACTGTATTTGGTTTATTAACAGGATTTATAGTCATTACAGTCTGTACTTTAATGTCTTATATAAGTGAAAAGCAACTACCTTTTGGTTCTATAGTGATAAGCAGATATCTTCCTTATGAAGTAGTACTAACGTACCAAACTATAACATTTGAATTTATAGTTCTATCATCTGTAGTGGTAGATGTCTTCTTTGCTAGTGGTTTGGCGCAGTTGAGTATACAGTGTAAGATTTTACAAAAGTCTATAAGAACGATAATTGAAAACAGCATCGAAAGTGCTAGACAGGTAAAAGCTTTATCTTAAACTTTTTGATCTTATACCATAATATTTTTAAGGATAAACTTGTCATCGATACTATTTCTGACGTACCATGGAAATACTTACAAAAAGAAATTGAAGAAGTTGTGACTCGTCACAAATCTATAATAGAATTAGGTGGAGAATTTGAAGATATTACTAATATACCAGCATTAGCAGTATTTATTGGAATGTCTGCAGGTTTCTGCTTTATCGTTTATCAGGTGTTCATGGTAAGTTCACCCTTTTTTTTTATTTAAGAAAATCGATACCAATTAATAACTATTTTAGCAACCTGGATGGGATTGGTTCTTCTTTAAAAGTATATTAATACTACTAGCAGCCATAACTTCATTATTTCTAAACACATATTATGGAAGCGTACTAATACATGAAAGTCTAGCTATTGCAGATTCTTGTTACGAGGTTGATTTTGTTGGTACCGATATTAGATTTCAAAAAGCTCTAAAGTTTATAATGCAGAGGAGTCAGAAACCTATTAAGTTAACTGTTGGAAAGTTCGATACTTTGTCTTTACCTATGATAGTCGGGGTATGAAAACAATGCAGTATCTCTAATTTAATTCGTTACATGTAGGTAAGCAACACATACGACAAACGACTAATTTTTGTTTTTTAAGTTTCTTTCAATAAAGATCAAAGTTACAGGAGACGAGATGTTATTACACGCGATGTAAAGTTAGGTAATTACTGAATAAATGAATAAATTCTTGTCAAAATGAGAAGCAATGCCTACTAATAATTTTTCGATTTTTTTTGTTTTCCATAGCTCCCCCTTTTAAAATCTGGAAGAAGATATTCGTGTCAGGTAAAGTGTGTTGCCTACCTACACACTTGTTTATAATAATTTATGTAAAGATAACAAATTATTTCAGATTTGCAGATTTGCTTATTCTTCAATTACTCTTTTACGTAAAGTAAATGCCGACTGGGCAAAACAAAACTGAGAATAATTATAATTGAAGAAATAAAGTCAGTAGTAGATGTTGAACAATGTCAAGTAAGTTTACTTTTTTAGAAAATCAATAATATAAAAAATATTAAATTGATAATATTTAACTAAAAACTACAGAATCATGTAACAGACCGCTGTATTCGCATTTTTTTTAATATAAGAGATACCGAGTTTGTGACTCACTGATTCCTTTAATTTTTTTTCAATTTTAATTACATCAGTAAAGAATTTGCTGTTGACTGAACAGTGAACATTGTCGAACGTATCTAGTGACATCTCGAAAGATAACGGCCAATAATAATAACCAGAGCTGGAGCAAACGATGGTCCACGTTAACAGATCTCGTCTAAGTTTTCTCTCCGCTGCTTTGTGGCTTCGGTCGAAAACGACGCTTTCGGCGTCAAATTGTTGCAATTGCGGCGCTCTAATTCTTTAACCTTCTTAGAGTAAAAACAGATGCGGCCACCGAAGGCGGTCACCGATCAGGATTGCTTTCATTTGCATACGTGTCGTGCCTCTAACACGCCAATATCGGTGCTCAAAGGTCGATTTTCGCACTTCGTTATTGTCTGTATATATTTTTAAAAACCAACCAGAAGCTACGGATAGTATTTATAGCGTAAGAAGTGTAAGATGTCGAAAAACTATAACAATTAACATTATAAATATACTTTCGTTTATGTTGTTTCCTTTTAGAAGGTAGACTGCAGTGACCCGTGACCCTTAGGCAGTTAATGGGTTTCGACCTCCATTAATATTCTTGATAGAGTTAAATACAATGATGACTCCAGAAAGCCATTTGCCCTCCACAGCTACCAGTCTAAGTCTCGTGGATACAAACAGCCGTTTCGGAGATATTGCATGCTTCTCAAGAAAAATAAAAGACGATTGATGGTATCAAGATCGTCGGAGAGCCATTTCCCTTACCATACCTAGCTGCCCGAGTTCCAATTCGAAAGAACCAGTCGCTCATGGATGTGGAAGATCTGCCAAAACAACAAACAACGATCGATGGTACCCGGATCGTCTGCGAGCTGTTCCCCAATACACCTAACAATGCAAGTTTAAACTCGATATGGGCAGCCATTTCGGAGATAAGAGATATCTGTCAAAAAAACAATAGACTATCTGTGGTGCCGGGATCGTTCAAAAGCCATTTCCTTGCCGCAGCTAGCAATTCAAGTCCCAATCTGCTAGCATCAGCCGTTCCTGGCATACAGTAAAAACGACCGGTGAAAGCCATTTCCGTACCACTCCTAACAGTTCAAGTCCCAACTAAATAGGAATGACCGTTCCTGAGACGATATTCATATCAAAAAAAACCCAAACGTGGCCGCAGGTCTCATAAGTAATTTGTGCACCTCTATGCAAAACAATTTCAAAGTCAATATGACGATCCATTTTGAAGTTATGTATATTCTCTCTTTCTCTCTCTGTAAATTGAAAAAAATAAAACACGAAGCTTTCCATCTAAAAACCGAAGATTCGCGACAAGCAAAACCGAAAGAAATCTCAATGCACTGACCACAATCGTGTTTGTTGGAATCAAACAAAGCACTACACGCTTGCTTGTTTCGAGGCGCCTCCGTAAGGTTCGTTGATTAAAAAAGTTGCGCTGTTGCTTTTTGAAGATTGCAGGCGTCTTTCACGGAATATTCGGGATGACAGACACCATCTACCCGTTGGGACGCTTGTTGTAGTTGTAGACTGATCAGTACAAAAAACGCAGTCTACTTGTCTAGATTTTTACCACTGAAAATGTGCTATCGGGCTCCCTAAGCAAGGATGCCAAATTTAGTCTTTCTAGCTCTTCTCGTGAATTTCAAATTTGAAAACCCGCTAGCACTGACCTAGCAATGCAAAAACGTTCTAGTGAGTATCATACACAAGACCAAAATGCCCCAAGAATGCCCCAAAAGAGGCTTTAATAACTTGCAAAAACCCCTACACACCTCCTCCTGACAGATGCTTATAAAATCAAATTCGACTTTGGTTGGATCAAAACAATGTCGAGGTTATGCCAAAAACAGTAACTTGCCGATTCCGGGTATTAAGATTGAGGCGAATTTTTCAACCTATGTCCCTCTCTTTATCGGGGAGAGGGGTGACGTCCTTTGGTTCCTAATACTGGATCCAAGGAGGAGGATGATGATTATTATTATTACTGTAGTGAGTTACTGTGATCAAACATCTTGATCAGCACAAACGGGGTTTTTGTACTGCTCAGTCTACAACTAAAAATATCTATAACTCTTTGAATATCAAGAGTAGCCAAAATGGCTATACTCTTTGTTTTCGACTTACGGAGCGACTGTGGGACACACAGTTTCCAATGTCCGCCATCTCACTCCCAGAAATGACAAGAGTCGACCATCTTTCAAACAGTAGTACAGATTTAGTTGATAATACAAGATTTGCTTTTTTTAACGTAGTGCTGGCGAGACGAAGCATTGGATAAACAGTAGTGGATTTCAAAGTCGTATTGCTGTGAATACCGCTCCGTCTGGCTCTAAGTTCTAGATAGGGCCTCTCTCAAAGTAGCAAGGTTGGGACACACCAAGACGGGTGATTAGTAAAGACTCTGGAAAGTTATTTCTGGCACGATGATAACAAATCCTGCATGGCAAGTTTCAAGCCACACAAGTTAAGTGCGGAAACGATAGAAATCTTAGAATTAATATATCGTCTAATTCCGATGCACTGTATAAGAAGTTCATACCTGCAGGCTTCGTTACAGCTTTGGAGCAGATAGCAACCTCAGAGGTCGTCGTTGCTAACAGCAAGTTTTTTAAACTGCTTAGCGAGCTCCATAAACAAAGACGAGTAGTAAGATTTAGGCCTACACTCCGGGAATATGCTTCGGTTGTTTCTTGAATCTTTCCAAATCAGACTAAGAATTCTAGTAGGTATAGACCTCTTCATCCAGAATTTCAACACTTGAATATATCGAATGAGTGAATGCTTTATGATCACTTCCGATAATTTACAACATTAAAAAATGTCTTAACCAACCGAAAAGGTTTTATATTTTTTGCGATGTCGTCGGGTTTTTTCATATGCTTACTGATCTTGTTTCCAAGGTAGTGAGTCGTGTTTACAACGCAAGCTTTGGTTACTGAACGATAAATTGCACAAAAATCTCATTGCGATAAGTAAAGATTAGGTTAGAAATTCGTAATTTATGTCAGTTCATCGGTGCCGGATATTCCAACTTGCTTTCCATGCTTTAAAAGTGTGTTCGTTACATTTATTAAGGTATTGAATGTGGTACTTCCTTAAGATATGTTCAAATTTTTATTTCGCAACCGGTTTCGATGTATATACATCATCATCAGGTGAAAATTGTCAGTTTAATATTAGGGGTTGAAGTAGATTTCATTTTTTTTATAAAGCTGTATTATTTATAATTACTTACAATATATATTTATCTGTTTGGTTATTTATTTATTCATTAATTAAAAGATTCTGTTTTCTTTGTTTGATTGTATGAATTATCTTTTTCATTAAAGACTTTTTATTTCGTTCGAATATAATTCTTATGTTGAACACCCGATGATGATGTATATACATCGAAACCGGTTGTGAAATAAAAATTTGAACATATCTTAAGGAAGTACCACATTCAATACCTTAACTATATACCTTAAGCGATGGATCTTTACCACATTACATTTATTGTTGTTAATGAAATCTCATATTATTCTCTTTTTTTAGTTGTATCTTCTTAACATGCCAATAATTATTGCATAGGGTAACATTGACATTGATTGACAAAAATTCTAGGAACTCAAGACGGATATCAACCTAACCTTTACACTTCCCTTGAAGATTTAATAGAAAAAATGTATTTGAGGTAACCAAATCATCACAATACTTTAATATACGAACACTAAATAATTCATTGTCTTCGCTTTCGATGTCACTCATGTAGTAGAACAATAACTTACCACAGATTTATAGAAAATCAATTGAAAAACCAGACACAAATTCACAATTTATCGACATGCACCTTTTCTACGTATAAAAAAAATAAAAAATAAAAAACAAAACCAAAATGTAGCTTTTGTCTTTATTTACTAAATTCCATAGCAACAGCATCAGATACCTAGCAACCATATCAAAGGCAACTTGAAAATATTTAATTACATATTCACCAAACTCCGATAGGAGTCGTTACTGAATTTGCGAGGTTTCTGTCTGTCTTTCCGCATTTTTTGTTAAATTTTGGAATTTTGACTTCAGATTTGGATTCAACATCAAAAACTAAAGACCACGTAGTGTATTCGCTTGTTTGATATCTCTTCTAGAACTTGGTCAAAATGGCCAAAATTTGAAAATTTTTTTAAACTGTTACTCGAATTCAGTAACAAAACGAAGTTCGTTGTGATTGTGCTTTGCAGTCCCAGATGTTTTGTGATGTTTTCTTAAATTTCTAATTAAGTAAATAATAATAAATCCCAATCTCATGTAATATTAGAGACTTAAGACTTACCATATTTAGGATTAAAACAATGTACAAAAAATCATGTAACTGAAGATTAATATTTATTTGTCTTAAAACCACATTTATAAGACTACTCTATCTTACTAACACATTACTCATTTTTATTTTCTATCTCGATTAATTCCTGCCTTGTTTTATAACATTAACTTTAAGCAATTCTGTATAAAAGATTATAAGGATAGGAATATCCATAGGGAATTTCGTATTGATAAGAAATAGGAACGTAACCTAAATATGTTTTAGGAATGCCAGCGACGGAAATCTCATGTTCAGACGCAACGTGTCCTGGAAGGGTTTTAGTTACAACCTGAGTTTTAACCTCTTTCTGTTCTGGATGATGGTTTTCTCCACGAACTGCGTGTTCAGGAAGGTGAATAATACTAGAAGTGCTTGGAATGGTTTTTATTATTGGAAGGCCTGGATGAATGGTTCCTGCTGGATTTATAGCGTACCCACGGTTCTCGTGAATTGAATAAGAATAATCTTGACCAGAATGTTCAGTTTTTACGTTAACTACGGATGTGTCCACTGGAATGATTGATGCGGCTTGAGAGATGGCAAAGATTGACAATAAAGCAATGATCTGTAAACATTTTTTACACGAGTTTTATAAAAATCATTTTGTAAATTTGAACTTCATTTTTAATACATTAAACGTCAGATTGGAGTTAAAGGTTATGTTCATTATAATATGACATATGTGTGAATTACAAATAGTTTTTATAGAGGCAACTTTTAAAAATTAACCTAACTTGTTACCTTTTTTCATTAATTAAGATCACTGTTAGATTTTCGTACCTTCAAAAAAATAATAATAATCTTACATTATGTAATTGAATTTAACTAAATTTTATTCTAACTTAACCACAATATTTTTAATTAATTTTGACATTTTACATGAAACATTTTTTTATATTAGTCAGAATTTATACTGAATTTTTCACATACAAGAATAGACAAAAAATATAATTATAAAAAATATTTAATAACTTACAGTTTTCATTTTATTGTTTAAATGTTACAATTTGTTACAAAACCTACAACAAACTGCTTTACTTAAAACACGTTCCCGCTTTTATAAACCTGTGTTTTTAAAAAATCCTCAACAATCTTAATATTAATGTAATAAACCACATAGCAGGTGAACAAGAAACTAGAAAAAATTTTCCAGACAGAAATTCATTCTTTCAACTTTTTGCTACCATCCAATAACCCTTGGTCAGAAGAAATATAAAAATAGACTCAATTACTACGCACCTAATATGGATAGATGTCTTTTGCACCACTCAAAAGCTGTTGTGATACATTTTCTAATGGATCATGCATTTATTGGGTTATTTATACGTGAAGATTGTAAGAACTAAGCTCGCTTTTAAGATTGGAATTTCCGATAGTGTCAAACAAAGACTTTTTTTTGTGAGGTAATTAAAAATTGGCCGTGATGGAAAATAACAATCAATTTAAACTGGTTCAATTTTTATAATTCGATTTATATTCGTAGCAGACTTGATTATAACAAGATTGAAGGTTGTATTTGAACATAAAAAGTAAGAAGCAATAAAATAAGCGGAATAATAAAAAAGTAGGAGTCTTTTCCATCTTGGTAATTTGTATCAGAGAGGAGGACAAATCGCTAAATTATTATCAGTTTTAAAAATTTCTGTATTTTTACAATCTTAGGCGCAAAATATTTGTTATAAATGTTGTTATATGTATCAATTTAACAAAAAAAATTTGAACTAATAAAATTTAAAAAATTAATCAAGTGCACTGCAAAAATAGTAGATACTAATAAGAAGTGTCCAGATGCCTGGTTGCATTACAAATTTATTCATCAATGTTTGGTTTTAAAAATTTGTAATAATACCATCTGTGAATTCTTTCAATAAACACCATCCGGAATCTCTCTAAGCTAGTACAGATGATAAAATAAGGTTTTAGAAATTTGGAGACTAAAAAAACCAAAAGGTTCAGAAAAGTTATTTCAGCAATAAAAGATTACATCATTAGTTGGGAAAACTGTATCCAAATCAGTGGTGCAACAGATATGCCTTCTGATCTTGTGAAAAACAAATAGAAATAGAAGGAAAGTTGCCTCTTAATGCTTAGGCGTAACAAAACACATACAGAATGCGTCCAAATTACATTCAAAAACACCCAAAAGTTGTCCAAATTATATCCAGAAACCGTCCAGATTAGGTACATACATGCACAACCTACAGACGACCAATAGAGGTTTGTCAAACAAAAATTAGACATACAATGGACGTCCATCCGCTGAAATCTGGACGTCCGATGAACGTCTAGTAGACGTACGTGTGTTACATAGCCTTCGGTTAGCGTTGCCTACAATCTACAGTAGAGCCCTGCAGAGGCCGACATTTCCAGGCCTCGCCCAGCCCGGTCCGACTGGGAGTAAACTTCACGCGGTCCGAACAACCCGGTAACTTCTTGATTGGCCCGAGAGGCCGAAAGGCTCGAACTGTTCACCAGGCTCCAGAGGCCCGACAGGTTTGAGATGCCCGAACGACCCAATGGAATCGAAAGATACCCCTAAAGGCTAGAGAAGGCGATAAGACCGAACGACCCGATTAGTTCGATTGTGCCGACGTAGATCTGGAAAGCCTGAAAGATTTTTAAACTGAGACCCGGCCCAACCTAAACCCGAGGTTTGGGCTGCGCCGCGCAAAGGCCCGACCAAAAAACCCAGCCCACGCAGGCTTCTGCGGTACAGTACGAAGCTTGTCCGCTTCACTTTAGCATAAAACTAATTCCCGTCCTAGTCCGTGCGAAAATAACGTCCGTATGACTCAATAAGAAGTTTTCGGTTCGGTACAGTACGAACATCCTCCTCTTCGGTTCAGTATAAAAATAATGCTTGTCCGAGTCAGTACGAAAATAACGCCTGTCAAAGTCAGTACTACAATATTTCGGTGTGTTTCAGAACGAAACTAACCGGTCCGATTGAAAAAGCGCAAAAGTAATGATACGAAAACCCCAACCAGCTCGATAAACTTGACAGGTTCGACAAGCCCAAACAGCATGACAAGCCCGATAGGGCCAAAAAACACAAAGGGGGTCGACAAAAATTCCTGCCTGATCAGGTCTCTAATCTACAGAGTGTTGCAGTTTGAATTTTAATAACTTCAGGAGTGCACTTTGTCATACAAACGTATATCGAAAAAAGCCTTATTTTTAAAATACAGGGTGTCAAAGTTACACAAAAAGCTTCTTATTTCTTTAATATCTCCATAACCACGTGAGGTATTTGCAAGCAATTCTGTACATGATTGTTACTACAGAAAATCTATTTTTTCTACTATATTTTACGATTGGTCTTTTTACAATCAGCGAAGATTTAGGAAGGGGCAGTCACACTTTTGAAAAAGAAAATGTTATCTACTTCTTTATGTTTTTGAATTCTACATTTCATTTAGCAAAAAAGTTGCTCTTGCATTTATTCCGTAGAATGCGTCATTTTGTAGTAAAATTGAATTTTTCAAATTCTCTCAAATTCAGAGGCCTATGCTAAGGTCATACATTGTTTCAAACTTCTTTTCCGTCAAGTGCACCGTTTTTTGAAATATGTGTGTCAAAGTTTAATTAATAACAAGAAATTTGAAATATTTTGAATTTTAAAACGATCGTTATTATTATTATTGATATTTTTCGAAACGATTCCACATATTTTTAATACAAAGCACTGATGTCATATCTACCAGTCAGAGATTTGGAAAATGTTTTTCTAGCTTTGGCCTTTTCCAAATATCTCGATTTTAATGGCATAAAACAGCTAACCTCTCCGCCCATCACAGTTCATGGGTTTGCAGGAAGAATTTAATAAAAACGTTCAAAAATAATATTCATAAAATCATTAAAAGTGTGAATAAAAATGTTTCACTTCAAATTTTTATTAGGAGTCCTCCAAGTCACTATATATTACTGTTAACTATTAGAATTACAGGCATCCAAATGAAGAGAGTTGGGCGAACGAAGCATTAGGAAATTTCTGCCGGTTGATAGATGACAATTGTATAATATAAAAAAGGTACGTTCACTAAATCGTAAGCTCTGTACAAGACACAATTTCCTTTGTCGGTGTACCAAACGCTATCTGCACTGTTACAGTTTTTTTTTGTTTTGCGCGGGCTGTTAATGTTCTTTGTAGGTAAAGCTAAATGAGCTAAGTAAGAACATAGGTCTAAAAAAAATTTAAAAACTTCAGTTAGTTAGTATACAAGACACTGAAAATATACTGTTAGAAACTATTCATGAACATTCTAATATAATATCAGTGGAGACGTTGGGTATATTTTTCACAAAGACGAAACAACGTATGCGACGCTTATTTAATATTAAATCAAAAGAAAAGAAAGTAATTTCAAAAGATCCATATGGGCCCAACAGCCTGACAGACCCTTATAGCCTGACAGGCCCGAGATACGACCGAAAGAACCAAACGGCGCGATGTACCCAAAGAGGGAAGATCCAAAACGTCCGACAGGCCCGAGAAGTTCAATAAACCCGACAGACCCGAACTGCCAAACAGTCATGTATGGTCCGATAAATCCATGGCCTGACAGGTCCCAGAGATCCAAATGGTCCGACAGACCCAAGAGACCCAAAAAGTAAAAAACAGCCCGACAGTCCCGAAGGGTCAAGAAGTCTAAAAGGCCTGACGGACTCGAACTGCCCGACAGTCCTGTATGGTCCAACATATCCTTAAGGCCTGACAGGCCCGCGTTATCCAAACGGTCCAACAGACCCAAGAGCACCAAAAGGCCGACAAGTCGAAAAGCCCCGCAGGCCATAACAGGCCGACAGTACCGAGAAAACCAAACGGTTTGACAGACCCGAAAAGCCAAGAAGTCTATAAGGCCCAACGGCCCGAACGATGCGATAGACCCGAGAATTCCAAAATACCCGGCAGGCCCGAACTGCCCATATGGCCTCACAAGCCCGAAAGATCCAAACGGCCCCATACACCTAAAAGACCCAAAGGGCCGACAAGTCCAGAAGGCCCGACAAGACCGAAAGAACCAAACAGCGCGACAGACCCGAAGGGCCAAGCAGTTCAAAAGGCCTTACGGCCCGAAGGATCCGACAGACCCGAAAAGTACAAAAACTTCAACAAACCCAAACTATCCATTAGATCCGAAAGACCCAAAGTGCCGAAAAGTCCAAACCATCTGACGGCCCGCTAAATTCAAACTGCTCGATAGATCCGAGAGACCTACAAAGACAAGCAGTTCAAAAAGTCCGGTCTGACAGGCCTGAGAAGTTCAAAAAGCCCGATAGACCCGATTGACCGGACGTAGACCCGAAAAGCCAGATATATCTTTAAACTGAGGCCGGCTCTGTCGTGGCGTAATTACACTTACGATAGGTAGCAAAGAACCGTGAATTTTATGCTCTTTTTTTGTGTTCATTATTATTCACTGGTCCAGTTTAAACTTCAGTTCTTATTAACTTAACTTTAAAGACTTCGCGTGACCTGGGTCCGTAACCTGTCATTTATTTTATTTGCATCAAATTCATTTTATTTAAACTAAACTTTATTAATTAAAGAAAACACAAAATAACATGTTGCCTACTGGCCAACTGCAACACCCACGTACAAGAAACAGGAGGCTTCTAAAAAAATCTAAAAAATCTAACGTACACTAAACATTTGACAACTATTTTACCAACCTATGATAATGGCCAACTAAAATAAATAATAGTAATGACATAACAAAGAGTGTGACCGCCTTCGTTTGTGTTTGCGGACGCGTCGTGCACGATCCTCGAACACATCTCTGCCAATAAAAAACAAAATAAGGTGAGTTCCCCATGCATCTTCCCGTCTACGAAAGTCCCATCTCTATAGGATCAGCCATTTCTGAGATGCGGGATGTATCTAGACTAGTACGGTTCGAGCTGCAGCATCGCACGACTAAAAAAGAATATTTTGCGCAACTATTCAAAAACAATATATTTTGTAACAGTACGTCACGCAAAATATTATGCAGCATTAAAAATAATTTACAAGAAATGAAAAGGTTTTTTTGATTTTGCCTAAAATTCACAAGGGGGATTTTTGCAAAGAACGCCTCAGTTGTGTTGACTTATAACTCAAAAACGAAAAACTTTTCAATCGTCGTCATTTGTTCCTCAGAATCAGTAGTTAAACGTTGTCAGTGTTATTTCGGGACACCCTGTATACAGTGCGCGAGAAAAGTCTGGAATAAATTCATTATTTGCGAAAGTGTGCATTATTATCAAGAAATATCCTCGGACATGTCAATTTTCGTTTTTTCTTGCGCACAATTTCTTACAGAAATTATATAGATGGCGTTCCTCAAGTTCCGGATATGACGTCATCGATGATTTTTTTAAATAGCAACAGCATGTTTTTTTGGTGGAATCTTGTAGATGTGCTCTTCCTGATTGTGGTAATATAACATACTTATACCTTTATGTTACAAATAAAGACTAAAAAAAATTAATAAAGTATTTGGTATGATGTCGGTAATTTGAAAAATAAAGGTGCTAACCGAAAAACAAAGAATTGGAATACTAATTACCATAGGTTGCGATGATAAAATGTTTAATTTGAAATATCCGGATAAGAACACAAGTCAGTTTACAGTAAGCAAGATTGAAAAGAAGTTTAGAGAGTACGGCACTTTTAAAAATCTTCCCAGAATTGGACATACTAGAGTTGTGAACGATGAAAACAGCTTGAATGTTTTGCTGTCCATTCATGAAAATATGATAGACCAAACTGGGCAGTTGAAGCACACACTCAATATCCACAAAAATGAAATGTATGGGCGGCCATTAAAGGACGTAGAATTTTGGGATCGTATTTTTTTGAGGAAACTCTGTCTGGGAATATTTATTTAGATTACCTCCGCAACGAGATGACGCGTTTCTTGGGCAGTGGATTAGTCGAAGAGGACCTGTGGAATAACTTCCTCAATCGCCAAACTTAACCCCATCGGATTATTTCCTTTAGGGATACTTGACAAGTAAAGTCTATTTTAATAAATCTGGAGATTTGGATGAACTGAAGAAACGAATACTCACCACATTCTAGCAATAGATCAAAATGTGTTAAACAATGTGTTGCCGGAAATCTGTTCGCACTGTATAGTAGGCCTTCAACTAAAAATCCGACGCCGGTAAAAGATGGTTGGTTCTTATTGCAGGATAAACTTTTTCTTAAAAGCATTATTTTACATGGCCAAAAATAACAAAGATATTTTTTGAGACAGTCACTTAGAATCGCTGAGAAAAATCTAAACACATGGAAAAGATTCTATTAATAAAATATTGCATCTTCTGCATTTTAATGTACTCCATACATTAAAAAATTAATAAACAAATTTGCCAAATTACCGTCATGTAATAAATTTTGATTGGTTTCATGATAAACTGACGACCAAGTAAATAAATCAATAATAAAAGTCCTACCAGTCAAAGAACGCGAAGGTTATGAAAACAACTCTAAAAAAACAAAATGTTGAACCGATTTCTAGCAGTTTAATTTTGTTTTGCATAATTTTCTAAGAACAAAAGTAGAAGAGATGTGGTCATTGATGAATAGATAAAATTATATTGCTTTTTTTGTGTTTGACTATTCCGATGGCGTATTTAACCGTAATATTGAAAGTCTAATTGTAATAATTATATAAGGCAATTGCGACATAAAAATATGTAGAACATTTTCTACAACGTTGGTTGATACATTTTTCATTTAAGATTCATTTATTTAGTAATACGTAGTTTTGAACATGAACTCGTAACTAGCTCTAAAGTTAAGAAAAGACGAAAACACGCACACTACCCTACTTATGAATATCTTCATATAGCAAATCATTAAATATACTGTTAACTTTTCATTATTTAAAAACCGATCTACAGTTTTAACTATAGATAACCCAAGACGGTACCGTAAGGATTCAATCACTTCAATCAAAAATATTTCCCAGGTATAAGGAGGCATTTTAGTGGGTGTTGTCCTCATCATCGCTATTACACAAACAAGAAGAGAACTGCGTTTATTCTTGATAGATAGATGGTCAGCATACGTATACACATATTAACAAGGTTCATCGACTTCTCTTTGCAATGTCAAGGTTCTGCTCCCGCAAAAGGTAAATACTACAATCTAAGGACTCGTCCGACCAGTTAACATTAGTGAAAATAATGTTATGTTATAGATGTTGCATTCTAAAATGCATCACCGTGTTTTCAAACCGAGACCAGAGAAAACATTCAAGGTCTTTTGGTGAGATAGTCTGTGTTTGTTTATTTTTTTCTGTTACGCCATGAATAGCATTCATCAATGGAGATTGTCATGAGTTAAATAACCATAAGGGAAATCAAGAAGTTGAATGTTTGCTTTATTTAAAGAGAGCAAAGAAATTTGAAGAATACTGTCCTGATTTTTCAAGCTTTGTAAGCAAAAAATTTGAATGTTCTTATTTTCGCGTTCTTTCCTATTTTTTCCTTTTTCCTATTGAAATAATTAACCATAGATGTCTACAGAATCATTTCCATATAATAATAATATAAATCTTATGGTCATGCATGATGTGCGAATTTGGGATTTTTAGTTTTTTGAAAGTATCTTTAAAAAAAGATTCTAAAGCATAGTAACCGTGAAAACAAAAGTGTAAAAATTATATTATTACAAAAAAAAAACCGAACCGTTTCTTACTCTTTAATTTACCGGAGTTTCAGGTTAAACCGCACGCAATCGCATTTATAAATTATAACACTCGTTTTTATTAACGATTTGACCTCAGACAATAATGTACAGAGCTGAATAATAAATTATTTCCTCGACATAAAAAATTCACGATAAGCAGACCGTTTATTACGCCGTAGTAGCAGAGAGCATACATTTGTCTTTTGTTTGTTTCATCATGTCGATATTACCAAACAGTATGCTTCGATTTCATGACTAAACACTAATAGCTAATTATTGCCCAATGAACTTGGTTCTCTAATTCACTATCATCTAACCTTACTTTACTCAGAATCGCCACAGTTATACAGTCTTCTAGAAATCCACAAGTCAGATAATCCTATCCACCCAATAATTAACGTATAAAGCGTAATTTAGTTAAGTATGTTTTAAGTATTCTAAGGTTATACTGAGAATATTTTTAAGAAAAATTTTATTTTGTTATCATCATGTTGTCTTTTACCAATATTCTAGATTTTATTGCTATCACATAGTTCTTAAGAATAAAAGCGTAAGAAGTCCATGATGTCGGAAAACTACAAATAACTTACGAACGCTCTCAAAGGCATTCCTCCACCTCACCTAACAGTCCAAGTGCTAACTTGATAGAACCAACCGTTTCTGAGACATGGAATATCTGTCAAAAAACAAAACACGGTCGATAATGTCCGAATACTCTAAAAGCCATTTCACTACCACATCTAACAATCAAAGGTAAAAGTCCTATATAGATATTACGAGCCGTTCCTAAAATACAGAGCATGTGTCAAACAAAAACAAGAGACCATCGGTGGTGCACGAATCGTTTTAAAGAAATTCTTCCACCACACCAAGCGATCTATGATTCACTATTAAATGAAACATACGATGTCTGGTATAGTTCGCACTCCATGTTCAATTTAAATTGACAAAACCTTGTCGACTTAAAACATTTGACAGACTTTGGCTGTCAGTCAAGACTGCTTTGTTTCGATTTTTCGCTTTTAGGGAATCAGGATAACGGTTGTGTTGTAGTATAGAAATCCCCATCTCCGTTTTGGAGCTATCGTATATTTGTCATGGAGAAAACAAAAAATGATCTAGCCGACGGTTTTATATTCCGAGGTAAACCAATTATAATACTTCCGTCTCGATGTTACCTTCAGTTCGAGAGACACAATAGAAAGTTGGAGGAAAACAAAATACCGCAATCGTTGAATAGTTCTCGATTTACCTGTGTCAAATGTCATGGATATTCTCACAACTATAGCATTTCAACTTAGACCTTAACAATGGCTCAAGACATGCATTTCGGAACTGTTAATCTGAACGGCTATCGCCGTAAACACCCGTTAGTTTCGGATTTGGTCCTCACGGGCCGTGTCCGAGACATACCTTCAAAAGTCCCAGTCCCTATCCCTGTCCGGGTTTCGGATCTCTCACAAAGATAGCCTCGGCGGCCAAGCCGGAGTGGTCCTTGCCGTCCACCACAGGCTTACCGCCAGCAATCTGCAAATCCTTCCACCTTCCGGACAGCAACCCCATTCACATTTTCTATCTATACATATATTAGGCCCCAGGACCCACTTCCAGTCAGTCTTTTCGAATTCGTGGTCTCGCTTCGGTCGAAGTGATGGGCGACTTCAATGTCCGGAACACGATCTTCGAGGACGGGGGGTTGAACCCGAAAAGTCGGCGACTAGCAAATTGCTTGTTCAAGGTCCCGCTGTTCCAGATTTTCAACGGAAACTCCACATTTATCAATTACGCAGGCACGACGCTTTAACACGTCTCCACCCTACTTCAAGTTCCAGACACCACAGAGCACTCGCCGCACCATCAGTAACTAAAATAACGTCCGTTGGAACGAGTTCCAGGCACACGTGGAAAATAATGTTCCACAAGATCCACATTTAGGCAGAGCAGAAGACATCGAATTCACAGTCCGTCAAGTCACCACCACCATCCAAGATGCAGTCTAGATTTCCGTCCCCGAGAGAACCGTTGATCCTACGAGGCCTCTTCTAGGGGGTCCGAATGGATCGACAGACCCTAGCAGCCCGAAGGGCTGAGAAATTAAAATGTCTCAACAGATCTGCATATTCTGACAAGCCCGAGTGGTCAGAGAAGCCCGGAAGATCCAAACGGCTCAACAGACCCAAAGGGCCGGCAGACCCAAAAAGCCCGAAGGGCCAAAAAGTCCGACAAGCTCCCACAACTCAACAAGCCCGAAAAGACCGAAGGGCCCGAACCCGAGCCTCGATCTGGGCCGCGTAGAGGCCCGACTAGAAAACCTCGACCCGTGCAGGCCCCTAGCTCTCCTGCCGCTCCTGTTCCTACTACTAGTAGAACTCATTATTGACATAAATGTTAGTAAAAGCATTATTAATAATAATAATAATAATCTTACAAATGTCAACATTATATATTTAACTGCTAAAGCAGCATTTAACAAACACCACTAAGCACTGAAACACCGAAAACTAAGTTTAAACCGGTAAGCGAATTAAACAAACTTAAAACACTTAGAATTTGCATGTATGTTTGACTTGGATGATTCACACGCATTCTGCGCAAGACACCATGGCCATGCGGATACGTTAAAAGCAAGCGAATGCAGTTAATTGCAGTACGCGTTATACAGTTGGCCATGTTTCCAGGTGTATTGCGCTATCTGCGCAATGAAAATAAAACGGAAAATAGAAGTGTTGGTTTTATAACTATACTAAAATCGGCGAACCAATGCAGTAATAAAAGTGCGTGATCAGTGCGTGATCAATGCAAGCTCTTTTTCAATTGTCTGAAAAACACGTGCTTGAAGCCGGTTTCTCACACGGAAGTGTGAACATCCACCGAACAGTGCATTATTATATACCGATATATACAGAAACCAACATAAACTAAAACCTCCGTGTTCCCGTTTTACTTCTTGTGTTTATTTTGTTTGTAAATTTTGTTTTTGGATTATAAACTTTACTGTGAATACCTAAACACTACTTATTTTAAATTTGGCGGGTAGTTTATTCAGATTTGCTAGTGTAAATTGGACGTCGACTCAGATGGGTACTAGCGCATACTGTCCATACGACTTTCACGTGATCACTGCATTGGTTCACCGATTTTAGTATAAATAAAATTTAGTAAGAAGCTTAAAAAATCTCTTTATCCCCTACTACATGCCAGGTAGGTAAAATATCCCTTAATTGAGGGATAAATCCCTCAGGTAGGCAACACTGTTGTGAAGTAACTGCCACTGTGTTTGACGTCATAGATTCAGGGCAGCGTTGTCACGTTTGTGGATTTTCCTAGTACTTTAGCGTTTATGATTTTTCTGGTGGTTTTAAAATCTTTGGCATTTTACTTATTCTATACGAGGCTTACTGGAAAGATTTCTGTAATCGGGTACTTTCGCTGTAACGCTCTACGTTAAGCAAGATTGAAAGAAAGTTTTCTCAAAGGGGGCATGTTAGGGTGTGATCCCTGGTAACATCTAAATGTGCCAGAAAATGTGGGATTAAATATTCTGTTGGAAGTGCAAAAAAATTTTCACAGCACTACTCTATGGCTGGCTCCTAATAATAATGTTAGTCAAACATCTGTTGTTAAGTGTTTAAAAAACCATAAATGGCAAATGTAAATGCTGATCCTGATTTTGTCAACCGGATTACCTTTTCTGACGAATCGACGTTTTGTTTTAACGGGGCGGTTAACAAACAAAATTGATGCTATAGGGCACCCCAAAAGCCATACTGGATGATGGAGACTCATACTCAATATCCAGAAAAATTGAATGTTTGGGCGGGCATTATCGACAATGGAATTTTAGGCCCAGTTTATTAAAGGAACCTTAACCAGTGACCACCTCGTTCCTGCTCGAGATGTATCCAGATAATGAAGAACCCGATGTTGCTAATACTAGTTTGTGGTACCAGCATGATGGAGCAACCCCCCCATTATCGTGTTTCTGTTGTAAACTATTTGAATAAAGTGTTTCCAGGTCGCTGGATTGAAAAACGAGAGGCAATTGAGTGACTGGCTCGGTCTCCTGATCTCAATCCTTTAGACTGTTTTTTGTAGGATTAACTTAAAAGTAATAAACGAAATTCTATCAAAATGTTAAAGAAAAGAATCCGAAACGGAATCCGTGCGATTATCCCAGATATTTGCAACGTGTCAAACGAGTTTATCCAAAGATTTGCCTTTTGCCAAGAAGTACATGGTTTCCACTTCGAACTCCAAGTTTGATAGTTAGAGTTGTAATTTTTTGTAGTTTGATTGTTATTTTGTTTCTGTGTTTAATATTTAAAACTTTTTTGTTATTTATTGCGTATTCTTTCTATCTGGAATAAATCAGCTTGTAGTTATGCCACTGACATAATTGCATGCTTTCCGTACGCAGAATTTCCAAGAGAATCAGAATCTGTAAGAAAAAATGGTTGCCATTAAAAAAAATTGATGATGTCATCGGGCGTAAGGGTGCGGATTAAAAAAAATTAAAATCATTCGAATAGATGCCCCATTGGGAAATAAGATTGACGTATCGGAGAATTTTGGCTTCAAATGCACGGAGAATTTTTTATTTAAAGCGTTCCACGGCCGGCGCACTGTATAACATTTTTATTGGTAAAACCCGTAAAACTGATTTTGATAAATATTTTGTGGTTAACTGTTCTGTATGTATTTTCCAAATCAAGAAATACGTGATACGAACAAAGTGATAAGCCCCAATTCTTTTAAATAAATAGTTGTTTTCATGACCATAACTTTTTTTATTTTTTGAAATAATCCTACGGTTATGTAAGGACCCCCATATATTTTCCATATAATAAACTATACTTTTATTATCATTTACATTTTTTCCCTTCACCTTTCTTATTGTAAACAAGAATTTTCCTGTTGTTGTTTGCATTTGTTGTTGATAACACAAACATTATAAATAGGTTACACTCACTTTCAGGGACAAGTCTGTTTCTAGCTGTCACATAAACTTCATCTATTGTTGATGGTTAAATTGTTAATAAATAAAATAGTTTTTAAAAACTAACTTAAATCTTTTAGTTATTTATCTATACCACTACTAACATAGCCAGATGCATTTAAAGAAATTACAAAAAATCAATTTTTTCGAAATATCCATGAACTTTTTCTTAAAAACGAAAACTGCACTGAGTTGGTCTCATAAAACTGTAACTGCCTCTGTATATTTACAATAGTTTTTGAGATGCTTACATTAAGCATCGCAGAAAACTCGCCCTATTCATACACCCTGAGTGTCAGTCTGTCAGTTTTATGATCAGTTTATTATTAGTTTAGTTGTAACAGATACGGTTATCAGAATCTTTCAGAAGAATTTTAGAAAATTGAACTTCCTTAATAAATACATTAGTAGATTTAAAGATAAAGCATAAAATTCCAACCTTGAATTATCCATATTATTTTATACAGGCAATAAACCACAAAAAGATAAAACAGGAAGATAAAGTACACATGAGTCTAAACAGCTAAAAAGTTTATGAATTTCATAATTGTTATAAAATTGACCTTGCTAATACATTTTACATAATTTTCATAACATTAACAACAATAATTTTGCAATTAAAACGTGCTTAATTCCCAAACAGTAAATATCTTCAAGATGATAAAGAATATATTAAACCGGAAAATGTTGTTACGTTAATTATTACTAGAGTATCATGCATTTTTCTTAAAAAACAACAAATAGAAAATCACAAATAGTGTGCAACGGTAGAAATTTCAATATTAGAGGTATAACATAACGTTACCTGTCCCCTACCAAAGGTGAAGAAGAAGTAAACTTTGATTACAGGCCAAACGTAATAGTGCCATCTTCAAACTACGTAAGCGTGTAAAATTGCTTTCCATCAGTTTTAAAAAGCCCCGGTTAAATATTTTGCAGACAGTCTCAAAACAAATGTTCTTATCTTCAAGTTATAGTGGTAATTTAATTTATTATCATCGATTGGAAATAACTGACTAATACATAATATGAAGATATTAATTCTGGTATGTACTGTGATTTTTTTGTGATTTTTCTTTTCATTAGGATTGCCAACAAATAGCTTAATGTTAATATTAGGTTCATTAACGTATACAGTTCACGTACTTAACTGTTTACATAGCTTTGCGTAGAATTGATTGCAAAAAGGTGAATTTAGATTTATTTTATTATGTGAAAAGGATCCTCATTGTATATGGTACAGTTAGTTTGTAATATTAATTGTACTAATTCACATTCTAATTTTTTATGACTTAGCTCTAAATAGAAGTGTATACATGAAAAAGTTTAAAAGAGTACAATTCGAACTTAACTTTTAACCTCATCTTGTAGAAGCTTGAAAACCAAAACGACAAAATTGTCAAAAAATATCTACGTGATAGAAATTCAAGGTTCACGCAAAGTACCTATCCCAGAAACTAGAAAGCTAGACAAAAACTAAATACACATTACTGATTTACGTTATCCTGCTGAATTATAGGCGAAAATTGACTTTTTTCAGTAGTACCTTCGTTATCTGAAATTGTTTTGCATAGTTTGATGTCTAGAATAAAGTATTGTTGTAGTAGACCCTGACTAGAGCTGAGCGATTATCAATTTCAATAATCGATTAATCGATTTATAGTACAAGGTGTTCATTTAATACATTTACACTGAAAGTGGTTCAAATAAAAAAAAATTAATTTTTTGTTTTCTGTCATTCTTTGTATTTTTTACAACCTCAATTTGATTTTGACAGATGACATCTTAAAGATTCGAGGTTAATTAATTTAGTTATTTTCTACCTATAGTATCATCAATTTTCACAGATGTGTCAACTCAATAAAGAATCACAATATAGGAGAAAAACTATTTTAATGGAAATTTAAAAAACTAGTTTGAGGGTAATCATCGGGTGATCACACTGCTGTCACAACAGTAAAACCAGTTTTGTCAATCCACGGTTCAATTTCCCTCAGAAATGTACAAAATTACTATCAAACTTGAAATTCAAAGAAAACAATCGCAGCATCAAAGATAACATTAGAACCTATTATACAGGATGTCTCTGAATTCGCAAATTTTAAATTATTAACAGTTCTACAAATAAGAACTTACTTTAGATTTTGATTGATTGAATACCAAACCGCACTAAACCGAACAAGATACACATAAAAATGTTGGTTGAGTGTACAAATTTGATTTAGTCATCAGATCTTTATGGGCCATGTTTTTGAGAATTTGCGTGTCTTTGCAGATCAGAAGCTTTGCATTTCAGTCTTACATTACACACTTTACAGCGGGCTTGATATTCATTGTCTGTTTTCTCAATCCATTTCTTATATTGTTCTGATTCGAGCCATAAGGTAGAAAATTTATTTTGATAAGATTTTTTAAGTAATTCATGACGCAAGCAAGATTTTTTCTTCGGGTTTATACAGCGCTCCTTAGAACACGAGGCCTAAATTTCCAGGTCCGGCCCGATTGCGAATAAACAAGAAGCCCGTAAGACAGGGAAGTCAAAAAACCCCGACAGGCCCGAACGGTCCAACATGCCAGACACCAGAAGCCCGAAGGGCCCAGAAATCCAAAAACCTCAACAAACCCGTACGAGCCGACAGGCCCGAGATATCCATACGGGCCGATAGACCCGAAGAGTCCGAAACGCTCGACAGGCCTGGTGGCCCGAGAGGTCCGAATGACCCGACAGATCCGAGAAGCCTGAAAGGCCGAAAAGTCCAAAAGGCTCGACAGACCCGTATGACCCGAGACAAGGTCGATAGTCCAACAAGCTCTTACAGCTCGACAGGACAGACAAGACAAAACGGCCCGAAGCCGAACTCCGATCCGGGCCGCGTAGAGGCCCGACTAGAAAACCCCAACCCTGACAGGCTCCTAGTGCTTCTGTCGCTTCTGTTCATCGCTACTGCTAGTAGAATTCATTATTGACATAAATGTTGATAAAAACATAATTGGAAAAATTCCTTTATCGCCCTACTACGTGCTATATAGGTAAAATATCTCTTAATTAGGTTGATAACACTAAGTAAAACATATAGTCAGAAACCATAATAAACTTTAACCAGTGAAAATGTAAGAACGATCATGAGATTAAAAAAAAATTCGATCTCGATTATCTCAAAAACTATTCGAGATATCAAAATACCGATTATATATCTGCAATTCTAAGTTGATTTCCTATATAACGTGTCCTGTAAAGTTACGAAAACATGGCAACAGACCAACAGACAGACAAAGAAAATGTACGAACTCAGAAACGAAATTTTCTAAATTTCGTCGAAAATCTTCAGATTTGAAGATTTATTGCCAGTTCTCGCAGCGCTGGTTGTAGCTGACGCCAACTCTTGGTTGATGACTTTCCCCAATCAAATGAACACTTAGTGTTTGTCACGCTGACAATTTAGAAACATAACCAGGCCAAGTTCAGGAAAATCCTGGAAAATATACGAACTGATTTCAATAACAAACGACGTCGACCAATCAGAAACCTACCACAATGGCGTATTTATGGGGAAGGTCCTAAGAGGTCCGGATCGTTCACAGTAATCCAGAAAAAATAATAATAACAATTGAGAAATAATAACAAATATAAAATTTTAGCTAAAAGCATTTTGATTTTTCTGCATCAAAATTCCGCCTATTATTTTTCCTTTGTAAAAAACTTACGTTTAAGGAATTTTTTCTAATAAAACAAGTCTCCTCTGGACAAGTGTAAATACGCCACTGATTGGCGACGAAGAGAAAAACTATCAATTAATTCTGCAACTGGAGGTTATAAGTAAAGATTGTGGTAAATTATGACGTCCTGGGTGAAACTAAAACGTAACCCTTAAATAATAATATAAATAACTAAATCAACTAAATAATTAGGGAAACTAAAATCAACCAATTGATTAATCGGTTTCTTCGATAATTGCTCAATATTTCAACTATTTAATTAGTGCACACAATGGCAGATTAACAGAAGCAGACGGCTTGATTTCTAATAATCCGTTAAATCGATAATTCAATAATCAAATAATCGGGTAATTGATAAACCGAATAATCAATTAACCGATTTTTTAAAAATGATAATCGAACTCTAGATCATTCTATATTATTTTCCGATTAATCGATTATTATGCCCCGTTAAATCAGCCTGTTATGATTCTCCTTTATGATTCTCCTAAAATGAGAGTCAGAGTTAGAAAACATTTTAGCCATACAACACTTATAAACTGAAATTAAGTGAAAAAACCAGCCAGAATCAGAAATCTGACAGTTTAAATTGTTTTGACTTTTTCCACGGCAATCTTGCTTTCAAAATTAATTACTTATTTTTTAATTAGTATTAAACTCGCCCGTAAAATGCATGCATGTGCAAAATGAGTTGCTTCGACCTAATTTATTTATACCGTACAGGGTGTAACTAAAATATTGTAACAAATTTAGAGGAGGGGGAGAAATTGAATTAAAAACAAGAAATTTTTAAATGTTTAAAAGTTTCATGTCTATCATTTAAAAATAAAGAAGTTATTAAAATTAACATCAAACACTAATTACAGTCTAAAATACTCAAAAACCCGAAATCCTTAACATGGAACAAAGACAGGCAAAGATGAGTCGAACTTTTTCTCGATTTCCTACATAGATAGATACACGAATTTCTTTATTATTATTATTACATTATATTAATTGCCTGTGAGTCCATATGAACTTTTTACAGGTTTTATATTACAACATAACAATCTGTAATCAATGGGTTGTGTTCTTTATATTTTCTATTTTTATAGTACTTAATAGTTCGTGTTGAAAATTTGTATATTTGTATATATTTTTTTCTCTATATGTAATACCACATTTTCAGTAAATTCAAATTTTTGGTGATCCATCTCTTGAACTATAATGTTATTTTTAACACATATGCATATCCTTCCTCCTCTTCTAAAATCTCTACATAAAATAAACTTTTGAAATGCATTTAAGAAAAAAAAACTAAATTATCTTCTATAATTTTTCAAAACAGTTTCTTTTATACTTTAATTCATGATTTGATTAATCTTCTTCACTGTTAGAAATAAAAGTCTATATAAAATGTTTAAATTAAATAATTAGAATTAATTGATAATGTAACCTAATATATATACAAGTCTTTTACAATTTGTTTAAGTCTTCTTCACTATTGATCAAAATAGCAGGCTTACTTTCTTCCTTCTTTATCCAGAGTTTTCCATTTTTAAAATTATTAAAAACACAATTAAACTCGCCAGTCGGTTCATAACTCTTGGTATAGCCCTCACCATAAGAATCAAATATTTGAAAGCGCGAGATATTTTTCCGCAACGGAGCGTTGATAGGAGCTATCAATAACCCAACCTTGCGCCCATGGGCGCCAACTCCCCTACTTTTGTCTTGAGACTTTCAGGCACAGAGTGCTTTTTCGAAAAAAAATGCATGCTACACCTTTTACGTATCTTGCCTTCTTTTTACGATGGTTAAGATTTCAAGTCTATAGGACGTACCGTTACCGCGCAAATAATAAAAAATTCCCAAGAAACTTTAAAATTTCCTCTTTCCGAAGTTCCTCAGACCATTTTACCTGAATCTAGAGGTAAGATTTACAAATGTTTGGTAGAGCATTTACAGTAAAAGATTCGTCTTTCTAACTCAAAAAGTGTCCATGCACCGTTTTCAGTTTTTTTTTTGTGTTTTGACCTAGGGGATGACCGGATAAGAATTTTTTAATTCCATGTGGCATCAGACTGTTGGAACTACATTTTCCTGACTTCGTATAACTGTCCCAGAAAGGTTTAAAAGAAGAAAAATTACATCTTTTCCTTTAATCGACCCCAAAAACGACCACATGCTGTTGGCTTCTGCCTAAGCTTTTTCCCCCTGTTCATTAGGAAAAAGAATCCAGCTTGATTGGTCCATAGTTTAGCGAGTTACGCATTTTTAAGTGGATATCACGGCACGTCATGGAGAAAAGTGCGAGATTAACCCTAGAACACAGATCTCGAATATTATGTCGATTGGACCGTTAGTACTGTCTTGATGAGGGTTGCATGATTCCCAAATAGCCCAAACGGTTTTTTGGGAAAATTCGGGACTTTTTCGTTTAAAGCCGGGAATTCGTTTCCACTGGCCGATAGTACTCGAATGCAGAAAACCAAATGTCCGTAACTATTATGTTTCCCAAACTACGAGCTAGTTCGGGTTTCACCTGTTGCATCCTCTAACCACCAAACTGCAACAAGTGGAGAATCGACTTGAACGGCATCAGAAGCACAACTTTATTTTCCAACGCCACCGTTTCGATATCTTTGAAAATCCCCCACCACCATTACTCCTCACGGACGCCTATGGGCCCAAACTTAAAACTGCCTGGGGCAAAACACTCTTCGGAGAATCTACAATACAACGCACTTGGTTCCAGATTGCTAGGCTTGCTCATAAAACCCCAGTCGATTTTGTCCATTTTCGCCGCTAGGTGTCAATCTTGTCATTTTATGCGTTATTGATAAAAAACTTTAAAAGAGAGCGAAGCTTGACCAGGTACCACCAAACGTTGGCCATATTTGGCTTTGGTTAAGAAGGTTAAGGATGGGCAAACTCTGACCCGGGACCACCAAAGGTTAGTTGTGCGAGGTGTGATCACCCGATGATCACCCTCAAACTAGTTTCTTCAAATTTTCAACAAAATAGTTATGTATTGTAACTTTTTTTGAGTTGGCACGCCTGCTAATTCTATTTTGTAATATACAGATTGTTGCATCGTTTAGCAATTGTTTTTAGAAAACCATGTATTTTCCGTTTTGTGGGTTTTGCATTAATGGGCTGTGATTCACAGACTGTTTAAATTACAGGACTTGTTTTCTGCACAAAAAATTGCAAATTAAACTTTGACACTTTGTATTTTGGAAACAACACATTAGGAAAATATGTTATATGGCAAAGTAAACTTGATTTCTATCAATAAATAAACCAATTATAAAGCTGAAATTTGAAATAATCCCAGGAGTTATTATTGAATAGATTTGATTCTAATTAGTTCTTCTTCTTCTTTAGTAAATTAAATTATTTCCTCAACTTATTTTTTAATTGATTATAATAATCAGTCGATTGCTGTGCGTTTAGGCGACATCCTCTGTTTAGGACATTAGAGTAACCCATATTTTGGAATTTTATACGTGGTAAGATGGTTCTTTACAAAGTCACACCGTTTAAGAACTTAAAAGACTTTTACAGAAATTTTATATTGTATATTTGATATTATAGTTCAATAAGATTATTTAGTTTGGTTTTGTGGTAAAAATGTTTTATACTATTTTTGAGTGAGTAAGCATTTTTAATATTTGCACAGAATAGTACACACGACACATAAAAGAACACGCGAAAAATCTACACGTTTTGATAAAAGAAAGGAGTTACGCAATGGTACACCAAAACTAAATGCCGAATAAATTTACAATGATATTCTCGAAGACAATGTCAGAAAAACAATAAAATTGTATGATCATAGTAAACTTTCAGAATTACTACGCACTAATAAAGTGTGTGACTGTGTTGTATGCACCATTGCACATAAATCATGCATGAAACTCCGTATTTACAGCACAAAACTTAAGAAGAAGCTTCTAATTGTAAAGAGATTTGCGAATTGTGTCTCATTGTTGCGTCTTATACAGAGTGTCCCTAAAAAGTGACAAACATTGATGGTAAATTCCTAAGACAAAATCGAAGCGATTTAATCCAACTTATCTATATCCTAAAGTTTAATTTGAAATATCTTGTTCATTCAATATATTATCAAGAACAAAGTGAGATATCGGAATGAGATGTTCTACATATTGTCCGCGCGCCAGGAGAATGCCTTAGACGCCTTCAAACTGTAAAACCTTGGATGGTAGAAAATGCGAGCGTTGAATTTTGAACGGCCAGTTAGTACTTCTTAGAATAGATAGGATTCGTGTTTTTTTCTAACTATCTAGTACTATTATTTATTTTGCATTACTATTTTAATTGTTCCATTAGCGATTAGAATACATATAAAAATATTACCAAATAATTTACGACCGCTCAACATTTGTAGTCCATTACCTAGCCAACCACAGCGTCGGTGCATCATTCGTGCGTTTCGTATCCTTACCAGAGGCAAGAAAATGGCGGGGTTAGCACATTATTGTAAAGAAAATTAGAAAAATAAAAAAATGTTGCTATTTTCAGAATTAAGAATCAATTTGGCAAAACAAGTTATGCTTGCATTTTTTCCGTAGAATCCATAATTTTCTGGTAAAATTGGATTTTTCAAAATCTTTCAAATTCAACAGCCTATGGTAAGGTCATACGTTGTGTCAAAAGCAAGATGCCTTTATTCGCATCGCATTGCTCGACAGAAATTAAACCTACTTATAGCCTTTTTCTCTAAGGTGAACCGTTTCCAAATACAGGGTGTCGAAATTTCTTGTTTTTAATAAAACTTTGACACCCTGTATCTTGGAAACGGTGGACTTTTAAGAGGTAAGTTAGGTTAAAACACCCTCTATATCAAACCTATATCACTAAAAAGCAAACGTGCTATTCAGCAATATGGAAATAAAATAGGCATTCCTTTCCTTCCTCAGCTCTTTCCTAAGTCTGCTTTCTACGTTGAAAGCACTTCGACTGCTAAACAAAGAGGTATATTTTGCATTTGTTTGCAGAATTGTCAACGCTCGCGTTCAGGAAACTCAGCAGACTTCAACAGTTGAGTTGCTAACATTGCAAGGTCGCGTAAGTGACTGGAATTGCACTACCGCTCAGTGCTATCAACCGTTGAGACCGCTAAGTGCCCCTGAACGCTCCCAATCATTGCGTCACCAATGTTCAACCTATCGAAAGGTATTTCAACGTCTCTAGACTGGCCGAAATTGCGATTTTAAGTCAAAATGCTTATAAATTGTTAAATACAGGGCTCAGAAATAATCATCTTTTTACTTTTTGTCACTAATCTATGAATCTAGTCACTTTTCCTACTTTTTTTTTGTGGATTACAATCACTTTTTCATACCAATTTTCATAGAAGTCGAGAATTTATTTACATTACTTGTATCTTGTTTCATTGTTAAAGTTCATAATAAAAAAAGTATTCTAACTATCTTTTTCTAATAATATAAATTGTAACGTACGATTGTCAATTAATTGTCGGGTAAAACAAAAAGAATGCACTATGAATGTAAGAAATGTTAGTGAGGTAGCTTGTATCTCTGTTCACATGCAGTTTTTGAACCTTGAACCTGTAACTGCAAGCTGAGTAAATTTCATCTTGCATTGTAACCTCAGAAAATCTAGAGATTTTTCAAAAACCGACAGAAAATGAGCTAAAAGAAGAAAGATATCGATATTTAGACCCAAGTAGAAAAGATAAAGGCTTTGGTGATTCAAGAATTCATGATTCCAAAATCTGTTTAAAAAAATGAATCAGGTTACACAAAGATAAATGTATGAGCAAACGTACCGAATAAAGTATTGAAATTTGCAACACATATTAATGAGGCGGAAAAATCTCTCGTGATTAGGGGCATACATGTTAATTGCATATAACACGTTTATCATTAAGATTAAATAGGAAATCATATATTGTTTATCTAATGTGAATACCAACTACAAGGTCACATGATCCCGAGAATTCCATCACGGACAACATTTTCTCTCGACTCTAGGCTCTAACTCACGTCGGTCCGGTATAGATTTGTTCTGTGAATGCCTATTTACACTATTAGCGTATCGTGGCAGGTGTCACGATCACTATACTATCCGGACCAATAAAAGTAATAGTATTCAATGAAGGGTTGATGGAACAATAAAAGACTCTATATGTTCACTTACATTTTTTCACTTTATACTCATTTTTTTTGGGACACCCTGTATAATATTAAGATATTTATTAATACTTGAAAGTGATATCTAGTAAAGCAAGTAAACTGCTTAAAATTTAATGAATGAGTTGGTCAAATTCATTATAAACAATGGAGTCAATTTATTGAATACCTCTAGGAATTGCTCAAGATCGATTTGTTAAATTGATTCGAATTAATTTGTTGAATCAAGGAAAATAGGTTTACTGATTTAGGACTGCTGTATTGAACAAAACAAATTCTTCAAATTGAATTCTTGAATCGACTTGAATCAATTTGAATCAATTCGAAAGATCAATACGATACAAATCGGAAATCTGTTTCTCTTGAATTTTTCAAACAGATTCCAACTGACTTTTTGATTTAAAGCGATTTGAAATGTAAAACCCATTCGATTCAAATCAATCAAGCAGGTGTATATATATGTGGAATTCAATGTTAATTTTTACTTATGCTTATATTTATTATCTTCCCAGTTGATTTTACAGCAATTATGTAACTACAAAAAAATTTGTGTATTTATAACGAATTACATTTTATTAATAATTTTTAAAAAGGTGTGAGGTGCTGCAACTTAAATGTTACAATTTGGCAGTTTTAACAAATCAGGACTGTGGTCCAGTGGATTGATAGCCTGCTTCGTAATCAAGGAACCGGGCGTTCAAATCTCGGTAGATACCTTAATTTTAAATTATATAAATCGATCAAAGCCTACTATTTTTATAGGCAAAATTAATTTTTTTTTCAAAAAACTTTGACGCCTCGTACCAACTTAACGAGACGATTTTGGATATAGGTAAGTTGGGTTAAATCTTTTTATTTTTATCCCAGAAGTCTGCAGTTAAGCCAAGTCCCAACCGTTTGGAGACACCCTGTATAATTAAAAATCAATAATAAAATGTAATTCGTTAATAATACGTAAATAGAATTAGTCCTATCCTGTCCGGTTTTTAATTGTGAACATTTTTTGTATATCTACATAATTGCTGTAAAATCAACTCGGGAGATTTTTCACCCATATACTAACACACAAGAATATATTTTTGATTTTGTCCTAATCTTATTCGTTACAGATATCGGACTTTAAAGATATTGAGATAATTTCTTTTTATGCTCATATTTAGTAAGTTATACCAAATTTTTTCTAATTTTACCGAACTCGAATCTCTTTATTTTACGAGATTTCATAGTATACCTCTTATAAAAGAGTGTATTATTATTTATAGATGACCTTACTGGACTTGCAATTCAAGCTAAAACTAAATGAATTACAAATTATATTACTACTACATTAAAACATTGGTTCATGAAATAAGAAAGAAAATAGTAATTTCATAATGTTATCATCATATTGTCAGGTACTGAAAGCAACTGCAGGAAATCACTTTTCAAGAATAATTGGTACTCCTTTGTTTAAGTCAGGTGGAAAAACCCGCAGTTGTTACTGCACATTTCAGCTTTTTAAGACTGATTTAACAACTAAAAACTAGCTATGTTAATAGATAATATTAAGATAGTAGAAATGGCGAGAATTCACATTTTACCTTTTCAAACCTACGTTTACCGGTTTGCTTGGGTCATTGACATGTTAGGTAAAAAAAAGTAAAAACAGATTTAGAAAAATATCTGTAATTTGATTTGGTAACTAGTAATTGACTTGATTGATTTCTTGGTATTTGTCTATCATAAAAAACAGCTCTCCAGCGTTTAGTTTTAAAATGCATTAGCAGCGAATAAAAACTAACGGTTCTGAAATAAATTGGTGTTTCTATTTTTATAAAGCAGAGTGTCACAAATAAGATTGTTTTATTCGATGTATAACTAGAAAAATAACCAAAAATCGTAATCTTTTATAAAATTCGTTTCACAGTAAGTCGGTACCTACCTCAAGAAATTAGTAAATAGCAGTCGGCAAAGTTAAAAACCAAGACAGGCACTTCAGTATGAATTATATCATATGTAGATCAACTTTTATATTCGGATGTTTCGAAACAAATGATTTAGACGTGAATAAAATTGGATATTAGACGTATCGTTTGAGAAATCGAGACGACACTTTCTTATTTATATTATTCACATATTCAATGCCTACGATTACGTGATTTAGAAAAACAGTGGTTACTAGTTCGACTTTATGGTCTTGTAAAATCCATTAACATTATGTTACCCTTTGATCTATGTTCATCGACGATGTTAATTAATCGTTAAATCAGTACAAAATGAATTTTTGCAACTATTTTTTTACTTGTTTTCCGTCAGTATTTGTATTTTTCATAACCTCAACTTGACTTCGACAGATGCCATGCTAATTATTCAAGGTTAATTAATCTAGTTCATTTCTACCTATAACAGTATTACCAATTTTCGCAGGTATACCAACTCAAAAAAAAGTCATAATATAAAAGAAAAACATGATCGTCGCAACCTCTATTGGAAATTTAAAACACTATTGGAGGGTGATCACACTGCTGCCACAAAAATCAGAAACCATAACAAATGTTATAAATCTTCAGATTTGGAGATTTTCTGCTAGCTCTGGCAACATTGGTTGCAGACGATGATCACGCCTTCTTTCGCCATTTTGGCGAAATTTAACGCCATTTCTTGGATTTTCCCCAATTAAATGAACACTTAGTATTTGTCACATTGACAATATAGAAACACAACAAACTAAAATTAAGCAATTGGTTCCTTCAGTAATTGCCAAATTCCTCAATTATCTAATTAAGGCACAGAAAGGCCGATTAACAGATGGAGATGGCTTTATTTCTAATAATCTGTTTAATCGGTTAATTGATAAATCGAATAATCGATTATTATGCACAGTACTAGTTCGAACGGCCCGATAGAGAAGCCTGAAGGGCCGAGAAGTCCGAAAGGCCTGACAGCTCGAGAGACTCAAACGGCCCAAAAGACACGAGAGATCAAAACGGCCCGATAGACCCGAAGGGCCGACAAGTCCAAAAGGCCCGAGAGGTCCGACAAGTCCGAACAGCCCGATTGACCGGATGTAGGCCCGAAAAGCCCGATAAAGTTTTAAACAGACGCAGACGACTTAATTTCTAATAATCCGTTTAATTGGTTAATTGAATAATTACACAATTGGGTAATTGATAAATCGAAATAATAGGAATAATAGAAATAATCCATTAATCGACTTCTTTTAAATGTTGATGAAACTTTGGATTAATCGATTATTTTCCGATTAATAGATTAGCGCCACGGATTATCTAAAGCTTATTCCGTTTTTAGTATGACGTAACTCGTAATCTAGAACTAATAATCTCTTGGTTATTTAGTATCTACAAGTGTTTCGAGTAAATTTCCAGCGTTTTTTCCCAAACTCTCGGGCATTTTTGATAACATTATGCAAGTCCCTAAATTCGATTTATAACTTCATAATCTTGCGAACTCTATAATCTAGACGTAGTTTTTGTACACTTATTAGTGTATTACCGGCACTGGGATAAAGATACTAATATTTTACCGGCACCGAATGTGTCAATAGATGGCGAAACCCGAGCCGTCATCATAGATTTGGCTTTGGTTAAGAAGGTTAAAGGAGGGTGAAGCCCGGCCAGGAGCTACTAAAGGTGACCTGTGCGACGGCGTAACCAGAATTGCAATCGTATTTGGCTTTAGTTATGATCAGGTTCCACCAAAGGTTCTACGAATGTTGCAAGTGTTGTATTTGCACACCTGATCTAAATTGTATAGTGTACATACATACGGGGCCAACCAGGGGAGGGGGATGGATAAGTTGGGCATCTGGACAGGAGTGAAAATCGATAGAACGAAGCAACTAGTAAATGCAAACACAGTTATCGATGGCACTACTAACCGTTCGTAACTTTAATGAACTTGCGTATACTATAACGTGGGCATGATCAGCATGAGCATCTTAAAAACATCTAAAGATTCACAGGGTCGGTTAAATTGGAAAAAAGCTGCCTATTTCTAGGTTCAATAGAAATCTAAAAAGAAATTCTATTTTAGTTTTTTTTGTTTTTAAGATAACCTCAAAAAACGGAATTTTTTAATTTTCGTCTTTCGGCTACAACTTCCTTATTTGGCTTTCGTTAAGACGGTTAAGGAAGTGAAAAACACGATCTTCAGCCTTCTCGGGTGGCTAATTTAATGGCACTTGGCGACTCAAGATACAAGATACTAAAATACCATGGGTCGTTTACTGCTCTCGTCATTAAACTTAAACATTTTCTAATTACCATGGCAGCCACTTTCGTACTTTTTTTCTTCTTGTTCATATCAGCTAAAGCTCTACTTATTTAAATTTTTAAAGAAGCTTCATAAGTTAGTGAAACGAGAGTAGAAAACGGGTCCACATCTTTAGCTATGCTAAGAATGTAATGAAGGACGAAGTGTGTCATGATTACTCATGGCTCATGGCACACTACGATGTTCCGGTAAAAGATGGTTATTACCTCATAACTTGGCAAAACAAACAACTTAGTCAAATCTGTATCCCGAAAAGCAATTAAAAAGGTTATTCAGCAATACGAAAATCAAGTAGGCGTTATTTTTAAACAATTTACATTTACGCTCCACTGCCGATGTACAACAAAAAAAAACGATAGTGAGAATGATTTCTTGTATTCGGGATTAAATTCTGTCATGCCTTCTCTTTGCAGTTCTTTTCTATCGTTGCTAATTAGACTGATTCGATAATTTCGATCATTTGGTGATTTTGATAATTTTAGTCAATTGGTTAATTTTGACGAGTTTGGATGATTTCGATCATTTAAATCAATTAGATCATTCCAATGATTTTTTATGATTTCGATGATTTTAATCATTATGATCAATTGGATCATTTCGATTATTTTTGATGATTTTAATGATTATTTCGATTCTTTGACTTCTTTCGATTATTTCGGTCACTCTATCATTTTAGTTATTTCGACCATTTCGATTATTTTGATCATTTCCGTTATTTCTATCATTTCGAATATTCAATCATTTTAGTTATATCGATCATTTCGATTTTTTTTTGATTTTTTTCACTTTTTTTAAGGCATTAGTCAATTCTCACGTAAATTCCTTTCTAGTTTTTGTAATATCTATTCCGTAGCATGTCTTCGTAAAAGATACCGTCAGCGGTAGGTAATTGCTATCAAATTTGAATTTTTGCGGTACTGTCCATTAATTAATAAAATAACTATCTGCCTTTTTGTTATTCGAATACATTTTCAAACTAATCTCTATTAACGTTAACATTGAAATTTAAAATATCAAACTGAACAAACATAATCGGTGCAACAAAATATTACTACTAGCTTTGATATTCAATTTTTTAATTTCAAAATATCGACTTGCTTTGGAAATATGCAAGTTGGGTTGCCTATCACTCTTATTAAGGGGCGTCATCACTCTGTATATTTTAACATATTGTTGCGTTTTTAGAATTCTTATTATTTATATTTTTGTTAGTAAATGGTTATGCTTATTTTGGTTAACTTATTTAGATAAGATTTGGGCATAGCACAACACTTCATCATTATATAAAATAAACTGAATGAATTCTAAAATAGAAAATTTCTTTTCAGATCTCAGCTGTCGTCGTAGTGAATTGTCTACCTCAAAGGATACGTACTCATCATGATCCACCACTGCAGTAAGTAAACACGTAACAAAAATAATACAAAAACAATATTAACCTAACCTCAAATAATTTACTAATACTTTAGTGACTCACAAATAATAAAAGTTTTTAAGCATTTTGGGGGACATGGAACATGGTGTGTTGTTACTCTAATCCTTTAGATTTGAAATAAATGTTCTTGTTTAACAATTTTTCCTTTTTCTAATTATGGCACAATTAATTTACATAAAGTTGTACAAATCTTTGAATTCGTGCTCGCAAGAGAAAAAAAGAGGTGCTTAAAAGTGGGTGTTTTAGAAGACCAGTATGATAGAAGATTTTCTTTCTAATTCTGTTCGGGGTAAGTTCTAGAAACCTTACTACTACTAATTATTATTATTTTAATGTTTTTATATTAACCGTTAAAAGTACGCTTTTTATGTAGCTAGTTGTGCTTCTAAATATTCATTTATAAAATACAATAATTCAGCCAATATCTACAAGCTAAAACTCTATGTAATGTTTTCAGAATTGAAAAACTGGAGGTATACGAAATCAAACCAGAAGAATCAAGAAGTTTGTCTTCAGCAAATCTCAGTAATGATGAATTGAAAAGGATCAGAGATACCGAAGAGATATTGCAGAAAATTATTGAAGTCAACAGGAAACATGGGTTGACGCCGAAAGGGCTAAAAACTGACAAGGATTACATTCGAGTTCCGATTTTCCAAAGAGCAGGTTCTGCTAAGCAAGCTAATTTTCAGTTCCCAAATTCTCCATTTTCAAATCCAATTTTGGATTATCTTCAGCAAGAAAATAATAAAAATAAATACGGTGAGACATCTAACGATATCACCAAACAAGCTACTGCTTTCTCCGTTGTGAATACCAATCCCAAAATCGAATCTGAAGATGATGTTCCTGGACAATATATAAAAAGAAAAGTTACCCATCATCAAACACTTATAATGCCAGTATTAGGAAATTCTAACAATCCTAATCTTGTTGGGTATCCTAATCAGCCACCATTTCCTCCACAATATCCTGCACTGATGCCACCTTCTCTACCACCACAACAACAAAACCAAGAAGAAAATTTACAAACTCCAAGTAATTCTACTGGAAATTCTTCACATACTGAAACATTAAAGAAGAAACTAGAAAACCAGACGGTTGAGAATATAAAAAATATAATTAATCGTCAAGTTCCACCTCCACAGTTTATATTTAATCCATTTTATTACCCACAAAATCAAATATTTCCTTATTTCCAAGCAACACCAGCATCATATTATGGTAACGCAGAAGAAGCCCAACCACATCCAAATTCGAATTCAAACAGTTACAGACTAAATGGACCGAATGCAAGAATACCCAACGAGATACTTCAGCAACAGTTACCAAGACCAAGCAAACAATGGGATTGGCCTCTAGCGCAATATTTCCCTATAATTATTAGAGATCCCTTACATCAAATATTTAATGCGTTCACAAGCATGGTGGAATACGGTCCACCCCAAACTAGTAATGCTGGTGCAAGTAGTGGTCCTCAATGCGCGAATCAGAAAGATGCTGAGAAAACTGGAAAGACCTTAACTGAAGACGAAACGAATTCTACTGATACACAAAATTTAAATGAGTCGGTTTCAAAAATCCCTAGAAATAGTAAAAGTCTACCTTTAGATTTATATGCTCAAGATGATGTAAATAAAGAGAAGCCCATTAACGTGGATATAGAAAATCTAGAGATGAGTGATGATAAGGAAAATCCCATGAGATTGACTTTTTCGTTTAAAGCAACCCCAGATGTTGAAAAGGCACTAAAGGACTTTAAAAAAGAAGAAGGTGTGAGGTTAAATACAAAAAAGTTATCTCCTTCATTGAGCGAATCAGCTCGCAAACAAGATAAATTAGTATATAGCAGTGAAGATGAGAAAGGTATTTTCAAGCCTAAAGATAAAATTAAAGGTGAACCTGCTATTTCTGATACAGATGTAAAAGTGTCCAGCGAAGATAGTATGGGAAGTGGTGTTTTTATTCACAAGCTCAAAGTGAGAAAAGGTGGGGTTGCTATTGCGGGACCAGGTGGAATTGCAACCGCTGGAAGTGGTGGTACGGCGATTGTTGGACCGAATGGTTATGCTTACACCCAGCCTAATAGCGTAGCGATTGCTGGATCAGGGACGAAGGTGGTTGCTGTGGAACCTGGAGTGAATTTGAGTGAAGTTATAGAAAGTATCAAAAAAAATGGAGGCGGACTTGTTAATCCTAGACTAGGAAAAATTGTTGCTGTGGGACCAGTTGTTTATTATAATAAAGGCTGAGAAGTATTTTGATGTTATTTGTGTGATCTTTTTCTAGGTGATAATGAAAGAGCAGGGTGGAAATTGATTTGTGTTATTTTCTTTAATTGAACGAAATCGTAATAGCTAGTTCGTGTAAGCTTGTAATGTAATGTACAGTATTATAAGAGAAAGGTTGTACGTACAATATTTTTTTGTTAAGTGGTAACTGCGATTACAACATTATACAGGTAGTAAGTCTTTAGATTTTCTGTATGTTGTATCTTTGTTGTAATTGTGTATATTGTGGATGGAGACTAAATAAAATAAGTTATTTATTATGGAATATTTAGTGACGTATTAGTTATTTACCTAACGAGTATGGGAAGTGGCAATCTAAAATCTAGATACCCATGTTAAGTTCTGTGAATCGTATTTCTCATCTGTTAGTTTTTATATTTGTATTCGAACGTATTATTTGACAGTTGTCATTGTGAAGTGAACATTTAGGGAAAACTCAACACAAAACCAGTTGATTGTGAGACAAAGTACTGACATCAAACAAAAGACGATCGTAAATTGAGTTCAATAACAATTTTTTCTTCGCTAGAGGCGTTGTTGTTCTACTTCGAATTTGACAAGTTTAAACGTCAGTTCATAAGATTGAGGTTATTAGAATTTAATCTTTAGAGAAAAAGTAGTTATTAATGCCTGTCTCACGTGACACTTTTCAAGCCAATACGAAGTCAGTGGTGTAAGGTTTCGTTCAAAAATAAAAAGAATACTAAAAAGTTTACTCACAAATATTAATCGGAGTAGACTAATTGGAACGCACTCCAATTGTATAATTTTCTAAACGTTTTATTTACGTTTATATTATGTATTTTGATATCTGCGTTAGTAATTGTCACGCAGTAACAATCTGATGCAGTATACAAATGGATAGCAAATGTACATTGTTTTTTCTTAAATTATCTACAATTGTATACTCCCTCTAATGGTTCAGGGTCCATACATCAGATGGTAAATGCAAAAGTATGTGTAGGTTGCAAATTAGAAATTATATACCGAATACCTTTTCTGAGTGAGTGACAAATAAATTTAGAAAAGAAACAGCACAAGCTGCTCTGATATATTATATACTAGATGATTATGTAGCCGTACTCCAACTTACAGGTTCAAAAGTTTTTGTACTACACCACCCACCAAGACACCGTTTGCATATAGTCTGTTGCAAACTGTACAACCAATGCAATATTTAATAGAGTTAAAGAAAATATACCTAAATGGTAAATGCTATCTGTTTGTAATAAAAACGAGGGATCGCTTTTCAATGATGCATCAATCTGTCGCAGATTAATTCTACCATTCAATTACTCGCCACATTCTGTGCATTTTTTCCTCACTGAGTCAGACGAGCGTTATTTTCATACGGACTAAGGCACGGACCGGATTTCGTGGTCGGACCTTTGCGCGAAGCTGTCCAAAGCTGGGGCTTAGATCGGCCCCGGCTTCAGTTTTTAAAGGGTACCCTGGACCTATCGTTTGGTTTTATGGCGCCTCCATAACCTATCGGGTCTTTCGGCCCTGTCGAGACGTTTTGGCCTGTCGAACAGTTCAGGGATCTCGTGCCTGCCACGCTTCCCGGCCTTGTCGGGTTGCCCGACTCTATCGGTATTCCCGACCCTATCGGGACTGTCGAATCGTTTAGGGATCTCGAACCTGTCACGCCATGTCGTTTTTCCCGGTTCTGTCGGGATTACCAGCCCTATCGGGACTGTCTAATCGTTCAAGAGTCTCGGACCTGTAAGGTTTCCCGGCCCTCTCGGGTCATTCGGGCTTCTCTAGTCGTTGAAGGGTCTCGGGCCGTTCGAGACTCTCGGGCTTTTCCGACCGATAAAAGAGTTATCAGGTTCTTTCGCGCTGCGTCAGCTATTTATTTTTTGTATTTGTCAGATTGACAATTTAGAAATACTTATACAGAGTGTTCCATGATATACGTTTGATATTTCATCAATGTAATTTAGCTCATCGCAAGTTGAAAACAAAAACAGGTTATTCTCGATATTCACGGAGTTGTAGATATTTTTAGTTAAAGCTAGACTGAGTAGTACAATATAAACTTATCAAATTTGTTGATTTCGCTAATCCACTTGAGCACAGTACGGATCATGGGCCATCAGTCCCCTCCTTGGATAATGGAGGGGACGTAAACCGAGAAAACCGGCTGTACCTTAGTACCCGGAATCGAGGAGCGTCTGTGAAACACCCTAGTTCTGTTAGCGGATCTTTTTAATCTTAATCTGTTTAAAAAAAGCAAAAGACTATCGGTGTTGCCCGGATTAATTAAAAGCCATCCCCCCACAATATCTAGCAATCAAAGTTCCATCTCGATAGAACCAGCTGTTTCTGAGATACGGGAGATCTGTTCAAAAACAGAAGATGGTATGGAGTATCCGCAGTGTTGTCAATCCGTTACCTTGATTCTTCGCTTATTTTGTACATACAAGTGTGCAAAACATGTATGTTTTTATGTCGACTGTCTGTCTGCTTTTGCAAACTTCACTCCGCAACCCCACCAATAACAACAACGAATAGATGTGTACACGCCACAACGAAAAACGAAAAACAAAAAAGCAGAAGGATACGTTAAGTTTTAAAAGCAGACACTTGCCATTAAGTTTTTAACGGATGTTACTCCCAGTCGCCATGTGTAATGACATCGCTACAAGTGACAACACTGAGTATCCACCAAATCACACAATAAAAAACGATTGGAGGCCTCCGGGTAGTTTGAACGGACTTCCCGTCGTCCGCCACTAGAAAACAAAAAAATTGATCTCTCTATCTCTTTTTAAAAACCAAAAGAAACAAAACGCAATCGCTACGAAACATTCTATCTAAAAACCGAAAATTCACGAAAAGCAAAACTGAAAAACGTATCGACGCACCACTCACCACAATACCGTTTCCGTGCAGTTCCGCAAAGCCTGTTAGTAAGAGAGGCATCGGTTTCTCGAAAATTTCGACCGCTAACCTCCAGCGATGCCACCCGCCCGTTGTAACGTTCACCCCTTCACCCTTCGCGAAATCGTCGCCGCCACCGCCGCTCGGAAGGAGATCCAGGCAGAAGCAAGAAAAGTGTCTTTTAATATTATATACATAGAAAGAAAGCAGTCTTGTAATTTTTGTCTTTGGTCGTTTCATTCATGAACGAAATGTAGGAACAGTTACTGACTAGACAGCAAGATTTTTACCGAGTTTTCCGTAAAAAGAAGAATAACACAAGGCGTGTACCTAGCCTACCCGAACGCATCCTTTTAATTCGCCGACATCAAGTAGTACTTGACTGTCATCATATGTTGTGTCTGACCTAAATAATCCTGCATTTCTATGTCTAGCTCTCTCTTAAGAAAATTAATAGAAAGCGAAAGCCGACTTTGGCCACCACAAGCGGCCCATGGAACGGCGCAGCCGGACTCGTATTTGTATCAAAGATCATGCCGATTGATGCTGCAGGCGGCCATTCTCGTTTTTACTCCATGGAGTTTGGAAGAAGAGGGACTATCTAGCGCGTCCTGGTATCCGACTGAAAGGCCTAATGAAGGATCTCTGCAAAGTACATGTTATGCTAAACTTCTAATTTTAAATTAAACTGTAAATGTAGTACTGTAAATTCAGAACTCGGAAATCTTCATTAGAAATCGCAACACGTGAAAACCTCATGTGGGAGATTAATGACTGCATTAATTTTTTGTCACTCAACTCAACTGAATTAAAATCTTATGTAACCTGGATTAAAATGTCTGACTTCTAAACCACGATAAATTTGCACCGTAGAAAGTAAAATCGCTGTGTTTCATTTTTCTTGGTAGGTAATTATTATAGAAACCTTACATGTATCGCGTTTTACACACTTACATACAGGTTTTCAATTTTTATTTTCTTCTCATTTATTGAATAAACTTGGTATTTGGGCCTGATACTAAACTAGCAATTTTTTCTCTTACTATTATGCTAACTACTAAATGAAATTCTAATACGAAATTCTTTTTCGTAGATGGGTTGTATTTCCACTTCGACTTCAGTCTCAACCGCAGCCTTCACTACAACTAACAACGCCTTCTCAAATCTTGGATATACACCCTTCTACACAAATCGTCACACTTCCTTTTACTTCTACATACATTGATTTAAAAACACATACAAATAGTTATCGAACAGAAACAGTTAGCAATACAGAAACATCTGAAATGGAAGATTCTACAGAATATATAACCAAATACACAAATGATAGGGTTATTTCTACCACAGAAACAACAAAAACAGCAAGATCAAAACCAATCATATCGGCCGTTGTGCAGGAAGTAAATTTAGAACAATTAATTAGCCCAAACAAAACTTCTAGTGCTCTCACAAATTTAAATGGAACAGATAACAGTGATGCTACCAAAATCATTCCATATAAAAGTCATCCATTATTTCATTATTTGAAAAACAAAAACACTTTAACAAAAGATAAAATCATTCAGTTTCGGAACGATGAGAAAAATGGCGGAGAAATAGCCACATTGATCTTGAAACCGGTAGCAAAAGCTGTGGCAGGCGATGATGGAAAAGCTATGGCAATGACACTATCAAGAGCTATTTTGAAACAAGGGACTAACGTAGATGTTTTTTATGAGCCGGAAGCCGTTGCTATTGCCGGTCCTGGTGGAATTGCACATGCACAAACTGATTTAGAAGTATTTTATCAAGATGAAGAAGTGTGATATGTAGATTATGCTATAGATATATACCTAGTTGGAATTTTTGTAAATACTAATGGGTTTAATTTTAATTTATGTATATTTTTATACTGATCTTTATTTTTATAGAAAACATTAACAGTATTGTTGCAATGAAACACCGAATTATTATCTGTAATTGCTGTGATATTTCATAGTATTATATGCAAACTGTATACTTCTGTGTATGGTTGATTGCCTATCTAAGATGCATTTAAAATGAATTAAACTGTGTTATGGTTTTTATAAGGAAAGCTATTAAACAATAAACGCTGGAAAAATGAATAAATTAATAAAAATATTCTTTAGTTGAAAATTTATTATTACCACTGTAAATGTAGTAGCACAAGTAACTTGCACATGCATATTAATGCTAGTTATTGTAAGACAGTATTAAATTGTGGAACGTTTCTAATTTCTCTCTGTTTTTCTCTTTAAGAAAGAATAAAATGTTATTGTTCCAAACTGTTTAAATTAGAATTCTTATTTCTTATATTGTAGTTGTCTCAATCTCCTGTTTATTTAAAAAAGTCTAAAGTTGTAACGTAAACCTGCGTTACAGTAATAATATGACTAACAACTAGGATCTCAAGGTCCTAGGCCAGCTAAACTCAGGGGGTAGGCTTTGGGGTGCGGGACGGCTAAGATTATACTTACAATAAAACACCTGCTATTAGTTTACCAAATACGTATATTGAAATAAACAAGGAGAGTAAAAATTACAAAGTAAAGGTTTATTTTTGAAGTACCCAGTAAAACAGATTTCAACGGAAACAAGATTAAATGGAATAATGATCGATAGGTTTATACTTAAAATACAAAAAAATTATATAAATTTAAAACAATAAATCGATTATGAATAAAAAAAACTACTAGAGGTAACCGTAGTTACAGAATTTGAAACAAAATTTAGAATACAGGATCCTTACTTTTAAAAAAAACAATGCAATCAAAAAAATGTAATAAAAGGACTAATTATAAACAGGAAAATGAATAAACCAAATGCAAAGCAACATTAAAAATATAAGAAAATAATAGCAAAAATATATGACACAAAAATTATCAAAGTAAAATATAAAAGTATAAACCAGGTTATCTGTACACACACACAACAATAATCTCAAGTTGTTTCAAGGCAAAAGGAAAAAATTTAACACATCGGAGTATTGCAAGAAACAAACTCCGATATCGCAAAATTAAAAAATTGAAAGGAAAATTTAATTAAATGAGAAGTCTAAAAAAAGAACTTGAAATTATTTAGGTGTACTGAAATTTAATAAACATAAAAAACAAATTAAAATTAACAATCGGATAATAATTGAAGGAATAAATCAGTCTTACCACAAAATGCAGGAAGCAGCTTTCGATCGAAATTGCTTGCTGAAAGAAACAATTAAAAAAACTGGAAACACAAAATAAATAATGATCAATTACATCCGAATTGAGCATTTATCAAAACTTTAAATGATAGGAACAAAAAATAAAGGTCAACAAGAAAATTGAATTAAAGGGAGCTTTTCTTTTTTTTTTTTTTAAATAAAAGATCCTTAATAAATCTGGTGAGGTTACTCTAATTTTTATTACTAAGCAAAGATAAATTTTGTAATGGATTAAAAAATAACCAAATTTAACTGAATTAAATTATTCGCTAACGAGGAGCCGGAGAGATTCTCAAATTGGGTTGACAGTCCACTGCCAGAATAGATTCCCATAATATTCTGCGTATGGATGACGGTGAAACTGAATTGTTCCCAGCATTCACTGCTACAGCCAGATCCAATTAAATTTAACCTTGCTTCTTGAAAAGCACACAGGGCAGCTCGGGTGCAACTTTTATTTTTGGGAAATTACTCGTATTTTTCACCACCAAATAAAAAAAAAACCCCTTTTTAAAAAAGGGTTTTCAAACAACAACGAGAAAACCTTCCTCGCAATTCTTAGGTAAAGATCACCACACACTCTCACGTGTCGAATCTTTCTGTCCTGCCTGCGTGTTGCATTCCCCCAGAATTTAGAAGCGTATATCAATTGTCAAAGGAACTTTAATAAATACCGGGTGTCTCACACGGAAGAAAGATGATATACCTACCGTACAATTAATCATGTGGCGGGCTAATAACCACAAAAACCACAAAGTTTAAACCTCTGCAGGCAATAAAATAAGAGAAAAAGTTTTAACACCAATCGACTTACAAGGTGAACTGAGTAAGTAAGCAAAAATTCAAATTTTAAGTTTAAAATGCAGCTTAAGTGTTATTGTATTCAAAAAGGCCCAAACCGTCTTACTTGTAATTTGACTGTACCGTGTTAATTTTCATGTTTTTATTCATTAAAATGAACTGATAACAGCAGTTACAACCACTTGTGTTAGTTGCAGTTTATCTAACTTATGTTTCTGGAAAGTTGCATACAGAATATATTTCAAAGTATAAAATTGAAATACCTGAAAAGAACAAATAAAGAAAGGTTAGGTGTCTTTCTTCAAAATAATTTTGGCTCTTGTCACCATTAATACACCCCCTATGCAATAATTATCTTAATAACAGTAAAATATGAGAGACGCAGTAAATAAAACAAACAGAATACCATCCAAACTTATATCTTCAAATTGATTAATGCAGATTTAGGTAATATTATAATCTTTTCAAAGAATTCTTCTTAAAGCATCTTCCTTGTGTGTTATCTATAAAAACTGAAAAGTCTACTGGGTTTAAAAAACTGCAAAGTATTGCAACAATCTTTGGGCATTGTTTAATAGTAATTAAGTAAAGAAATAAGAATTTTTTATCTACCATAAAAATTAAAAAGAAAACTGACTTTGCAACATAACCTCAATTTATAAAAAGCAGTTTTATGACTGATCACAATGGAAAAGACACTTAACTAGTTATACTAATAAATGCAATAAACCGTTCTTAACACATTCCAAGCACAAAAACAAATATAGCTACCAAAATTACTTCACAAAAATAAAAAAGATTATGCTTATAACCTAAAACTTTTAGACTCTTTTGATGACGTCACACAATAAAAACAATTTGAAGTTGACGACCGGAACATCCAGATGGCAATGTAGTAACGTACGATGTTACGTCATTTTTTAAAGTTAACATTTTCCTGTCGATAAGGTATTTAAAAAGTATAAAGAATTACATTAAAAATGTTTATATTTGACAGTTAATAACATCATATTATTCTTCATTAATAATATCTAAATTATTTAATAAATTACTGCAGTGGTTTTGTTTTCGAAATTTCAATAATTGTAATATAATGTAGACGTATGTCCATTAGCATACAGTACAGAACTTCAGCACTTTTACTAAATGCGGTAAACAGTGTTGCCTGGTGTAAAAGATTTTTGAAAATTCTTGAAATCAATTTCGTCAAAATATATCAATATGGCAGAAGAAAAGGTGATTATCAGCTATAACCAACGTTGCCAAAATCTCTAAATTAGCTAAGATTAACGATCTAAAGCCCATCTTGTCTATTTGGGGCTTCCTTTTTCTTCAATGGTTAACGCATGTATTGCTATTAACTGTAATAATTTCAAGTGAATATTAGTACGATTACAATAATAAGTTCAATGTGTTGGGAAATTTTACAAATCATAAAGATAGTAATCAATAATTTGACTTCTTGCACAAATTCGACTCTCGGATGTTCTTAATCGGAGGTTGAAAGTTTTTAAGCCATCTCTGTCTTGGATTTTATTAAATAATTATTAAAATCATTACGATATAAATTTTTTTAAGACGACACGCCGTATAAATGTCTAAGCCCGACCCGACCCGGGCTGACTGGGAATAAACCCGACGCGACCCGAAAAACCTGGCATCTTCTTGATCGGCCCGACAAGCCCGACCGAGAGTCCTGACAAGATAAAATAGTGATTGTTGGGAGTAGTAAGGGAATCACTTTCAGATGATCAGGATACCAGGGACCGTGTTTGGTCGGTGGCCGCCGCAGACTACCACACTCATTTCGATTTCAAATGGATTAGAAAAAGGGAAGCGCTGCCTAGAGGTAGTGCATGCGGGTAGAGTGGAGCTGCGATTGTTTTAGTTATATTTCTAAGTCCAACTTTTTTTTATTTGGTCTATTGGCAGTAGGAACATGCAGGCAGAGTATGGGAGATTTCTTTCTTGTGATCTAAATGAGTATAGCATCATTTTGAGTTATTACTGTCCATCATTGCTTAAATTCCTATCATGTATGTATGCTTAGCAGAGTATTTGGATTAATCGATTTTTCGATTAATCAATAAACAAATTTTTTGATTGATCGATTATTTTAATTAATAGATTAACCGATTATTAATCGATTATCATGATTAGCCGAGAATCTCAACTAATCGTATAACTCGATTAATGAATTGTTTGGATGAATCGATTATTTCAACTAAATTTAATTTAAACAACGCCAACTACATTAGCTAAAACTTCTGGTTATTTCTATTACTTGGATTAATCGATTATCTCCGTTTAACTAATTGATTATTATAATTAACCGATTATCCCGATTAATCGATGATTAGTCTGATTAGCCGACTGTTTCCATTAATTGTGTAATTCGATTAACGAATTGTTTTAACTAATCGATTATTCTGACTGATTATTTCGATTGTCTTTATTTTGATTATCGTTTCATCGATTAGTCGATTATTTCGTTTAATCAATTTCTCGATTATTGTGAGTAATTGTTGTTTCGATGATAACGACCGTAAACAACAAAAATAATACATATTTAGATAGCAACGGGCTTTTATTTTATTTTTTTACTTTTTTGTTTGGAAGCTTGTTACCACGAATATGACATCACATGCAACACTGTTACTTATATGCCCTTTGTTTCGTCCTTTACTTATCATAGGCTGCTCTTTAATAAAGTACTTATGAAGTAAGTTAGTATACATTTGAAGTAAAGAAACCAATAATTGTAATTTATGTAAGAAATAATTAAACTTCAATCATCTCGATTTCTGTTCATTTATTTCATCAACCTCATTTACAACTACGAAGGCTGTAGAGGGCGTAAAAGACTGTAGCAATACGGTGTACGAAACAATTGAAAGATAAAAAATTTCTAATGAGAAAATAAATTTCCACGCATTAAACGTAATTATTTACATAAATCATTTGCATACATCGAGAAAAACAGGAATTTTTATTACGTCTTCACGATACATTTGATAGAAAAGAACTATTCATTTTTCACCTTAATATAAAAGTCCAGTCTATTTCTAGAATAAAACAAACTACAATTAATCAAAGAAAAAACGAAGACGACTTTAAAATTCATCTGAAAAATGCACACACGAGCGTATAACCTAAATGTTGCGGTATTTGTACCATAAATACGTGTATATAATGTCATAATCATGTAGATTATGAAGTAATCTAATAATATATTCATCGGAGTTTTTCAACGTTATCTGGGTAACACACGCTTATTATGCACACTGAATCATAAAAAAGATTTCGATCAATCAAGTTTGTAGTAATCCTCTTTCTTTATTAATACTACAGGTGTACCTTGCTTAATGCCACTTTAAAACAACTATGAATGATCAAGGTTGCTTACTACACAAACACTTCTTTTGTTTTTTACACTTGCGGTTTTTAAAAATCCCATTATATTACTAACAACTGTTATTGTTTTGTTTTGCGGTTTGGTGGTTTATTAATTTCTTGTTTCATATTGATATCATCTTATTTTTCGCTTAAAAACATTACACATCGCTTTTGATTGTTTAAATATTTTAATTCCAGATCAGAACAATTTAAGGATCAGGTTAAAATAACGTACCTTCCATATTATGGCGGCGCAAAAGGACAAACGCTAAAAATAACAGAACTCGCTAACGGCACTAAAACATTGGAAATAATACAGACACCGCAAGAAACCACTTCGGAAACATCTCACCCATCGGAATTAGAAATGCCGCAATTACCACATCGACCTTCGAATACGGATTATAGGACTAACATAAGAAATATCCATCGGACTGCACTAAATATTATTCGGCTGCAAGAACAAGCTAAGGAACGAAAGGAAATTGACGATACTGAATATAGGGAGAATTTAGATAATTTAAATATAGCCGCGGAGAATTTAGCGCAAATTCAAGATAGGGATGAGGACGATTTGGTTAGTTACAATACGGGAGTCGGCTTAAGTCCTTGGTTCGAAAGGAAGAAAAGTAGCAAAAAAGATAAAGATAAGAGGAAGGAGGAGGAGAAACGTAAAAAGGAAGAAGAAGAAGAAGAACGTAAAAGAAAAGAAGAAGAGGAAGAAAAGAAACGGAAAGACAAGGAGGAAGAAGCGAAGAAAAAAGAAGAAGAGGAGAAGAAGAAGAAGGAAGAAGAGGAAAAAAAGAGGAAAGAGCAAGAGAAAGAAAAAGAGAAGGAAGAAGAAGAAGAGGAGGAAGAAGAAGACGGAGATAAAGAAAGTGTTGCTGTTAATTTACCCCCTGAAGATGCGTCTGTTGCTGAGGCCAAACCAGTTGGGTTAGCAGTTGCAGGTAAGTCGTGTCAAATTGTTTTTCTAATTATTGATTTAGTTCATTATTGTTTTGTTTTAACGAAAAGGTATCGGAGGAGTAGCTGCAAGTAAACCTATTGCAACGGCCGTAGTGGGTCCTGGAGGTTTAGCTATAGCACGTCCAGTAGGTACTGCTATAGCAGGGGTCTCTCCAGATCAAGCTCTTGTACCTATTTATGCAGAAGCAGGAGAAGAAGCGCCACAAAAAGGACAAAAGAAACCAAACAAAGGAGAGAAGAGAAAACTTGGAACTAGCGAATATTTGAATCGTATCATTCATAGATACCATCAAGTGTAAATAGTACATGCAGTTTCCTTTTTTTTTTGCTTTATTTTATTTATTATCATGTATTTGTGGTTCACTATTGTAGATTTTATATTCGATAAATTAAATCTTTAATAAATCAGAACTACATATTTAGATAAATCCATAGCAATCTATATATACAGCGTGGTCCAAGATTTCGCTCTAGTAAGATAATAGCTTAATGTTAGGAAATAGAAACAAATTGAGAGCAGAAAGCAGCATAGTGCCCCTGGAAGCATAACCTAAAAATATTCTGAATTATACAGGGTGTTCTATTTGTTTGTGGCAGCATCTTACTTTATTTTTTCAAATGGAACACCCTGTATATTACTTTATTTTTAGACTTCCTATTACATTTAAATTTATTTTTATTAACCATATGTTTGGTCTAAACTGCGTCGTTTTCGAGATATTTAATATTTTTTGAAAAAATTTAGTTTTACCTTGTTTTAGAAATTTTGAAATATCTCTGGAACTAAACAGAATACGAAGATACGGTTTGATCACCGTGTGAAATACAGGTTGCTACATCAATTGTGTTACAAAAGACTTTGTTAAAGATTACTATGATCTCATTATGGACCATTGAAAATGAAGATCTTCAATCATGGATAACTTGATATTTTTAAATAGAACGATATGAAAATCTTTGTATAATCAGACATCCGAAGAGTCAAGAATTCCAATACGACTTGTATGGTCCGACAGAGCCGATAGGTCCAACAGACTCCAACAGCTCGACTGGCTCGACAAGACCGATAAATTTAGAAAATCCGGCCCGTGCAGGCCTCCACCTTCGCAACCAAACCTTTGTAATTAGTTAATTTTATCAATTGTGCAAATACTCAAGATGTAAATCCCTATAACTAGGTATTCAACTTTTACTATTTTCTGCTAAGATACTCTATTTTAGTGGGTTATAGAAATAGCCAAAATCCGTCTCCCACCGTTTATAAACAGTGGGAGACGAATTTTGATTTTTTTTATTTAGCTGGGTATTCTTGTATTAACTTATTTGATTCGAGAATCAAACTTAACTATTAATAAATACAACCGTGAGATCAATATAGTACTCTTCAATAATACAAACATACAAGGTGTTACTAAATAACATCGAGAAACTGATAGGGCAGATTTCTAACCATTATAGAAGGTTTCTTTTGAATCTATGGTCAATTCGTCTTAGTGAATAATCGGCATTCAAGATTGCCTACAGAGAGGTTAACTTGTGTATGCATCGTCATTATCTGTCAAAATATCAATATTCTACTAAGAAAGATTGTACGGAAATACCTTGTATGTGTTTTAAACCTACTACTACTACCAAAACTGATTTCTCCGTAACAAGACGAATTGAATATAGATTCCATTTAAAAATATTGGCTACCAGAAATTTATCTTATCAGTTTGTTGGTATTAATTGTTAACATGCTGTATATATTTTTATAACTCAGGTTTGATCTTTTTTGCAAAGCAATGATTAATATTAATCGAACTTTTGCTCTTTGAACTTAATTTTAATTTAATAGAGTATTTGTGAGGAAGATTTCCGTAAAACAAATCGCATATTTTGAAAGCAGCGTTGAATTATGAATAAAATACTAATTTATTCATACAGATTCTTAAAAAGTCACATCTCAAGCTAAAATAGTTGAAATAGTAATAAAATCCTAATAAATGTTAATCTCGCTACAACCAATCGATACGGAACACTTCCCGATTCATGTTTGCAATTTTTCTTCAGATTAGTTTTCAGGGAGTCAAGTTTGTTGTTATTTTACCAAGCTATTTTCAATTTTTTTAAAATAGCTGAGTTCCCCTTGGTTTTTAAAAATGTTACAATCAACTTAAACATTTTAGTGGTACAATCATAGGAGTTCCTTTGTAGTTAACACTAAGATATTTTATGAGCTATAAAAATCTGCATAATGGCATACGCCATAATGTAACCATAAGCATAAAAAAAAGTTGCATCTTGATATTTAAAGTTTTTTTTTGATAATTTTTAGAGAAAACAGCAGATCTCAACCCATCATATCAGTTGGTACGATTTTAGAAAATTCGATTTTACTCGAAAACAATACATTTTACAAGAAGACAGCACCAGTGACTTTTCTTGCCAGTTTAGATGTTGATTTTAGTAACGCTAAAATAAATTTATTTTTTCAGTGGTGTAACAAATTCTTTTGCGGAAGTGTGACTGTTCCTCCCTAAATCTCCGCTCATAGTAAGAAGATCAATTGTAAAGCATTACAGAAAGGTGGGTCTTTTGTTGTAATAGCCATGTAGAAAATTTCAAGTAAGTAGCTTTGTTACAGAAGGTTGCGAAACCTTAACATCGTGTATCTCGAAATCTAAGCGTTTTCGCGTATAAGTTTATACAGCAAAGTATATTTATCTTTTTATCTTCTATCAGCTCCTGACGTACCGTCCTTTCCTCGTAAAACACCCTGTATGAGATATACAGGGTGCTTCAAAAAAAGTGCAAATATTTGGCAGGCACATTCCTCGAAACAAATTAAGACTTTCTTGTCATATAACATCTTTTCCTAAAGTTCACCGTTTTCGAGTTACAGAGTGTCAGAGTTTAATCAAAAACAAGGAATATTGACAACCTGTATTTCGAAAACGGTGCACTTTAGAGACAAGAATTATAGAGCAAAGTAGGTTTAATTTACTAGAAAACGACGCATTCCGCGGAAAAGACGCAGGAGTCGACTGCCGATTGTCAAAACTACAATTTTTTTATTTTTCAGTGGTGTAACAATTTTTCTTTTGTCCCCATCCTCAATCCTCCGCCTCTGATAAGGATATCAAACGCAAGGCTACGTAGAACAATCGACACTTTATAATACAGAAAATTCGACATCAATATCATATTTTGTTCTTGAAATATTAAGAAAACAAGTAATTTTTAAATATAACTTTGGCACTCTGTATCTTGAAAACGGTACACTTAAGGAAAAAAAGTTATATGACAAACAAGGCTTAATTAATGAGTGCCAAGTATTTCCACATCATAAGCCCGACTTTATGTCACTGTTTTTTAAAAATAGTGGATAATTCATTCAATAATAATAATAATAATAATAAACGTCGAGATTTAAAAGAGAAAACTCTCCGTTATCAATGTCCAACACGTTATTTAAGAATATCTCTGTGGAGATAACTGTCCGGAATAATTTGGTAGCAAGTAATCTACCTTGAACATGTGCGCGATTAGTATGCGTATTTTGTATTTTAATGTTTACGGGAGTGTACGCACATGTCACTGTAGTTCATTTCACTCTCGATACCCCGTATGATATTTTTGAATAGCTACACTGGTGGGTGTTGTTAATTCACTTTCGTTGGGCAATAAACAATTAACGTTGTAATATTTTAGGTTGTTTTACTTTCAGTCTCGTACTGCTATAAAAGTATCTGAGGAATGATTCATGAAGAAATATGAACGAATGCTGTTATAAATAGTTCGCTTGAATTTTCTATAAAATGACAAATTGGAAAGTTCATAATCATTATTAGATAATAAAACCAAAACTTTTATTAATGTCTAATTTACAAGTTGTTTTGTGAACGAAATTACAAAAGATTGCTTTTCTTATTATAGTATTGGGCTATTGAGCAAGCTTTTAACATACATTGTTTTTTTTTGAAAAGTGTCAATACTTTTTAATACAGCCTATGATAATCAATTATTACAAATATAAATTATTATTGTTTGTAAATAACTATTTCAATAAGATAGTCGAATCCAATTTTACAAACTTCTATCTAAAAAAGATAACAAGTTTCAATGTTATTTTCTCTATTTAAAATTATTTTAAAAAATGTACAATAATAAATTACTTATTGAATCTGTAGGAATGACCTAAAAGTTAATTAATAAAACAAATTAAGTTGACTGTACGATTCAAGAATACGTTAGAGTTTGTCCTTGTTGCTCTTTCCTACCAGAAAAGAACATTACTGATATTACATACCGAAACTCAGTAATCTTGAAGCGCTTCTGAGCAGGAGCTGGAGTAAAAACCTTCTAGCAGACGGGTCCCCGTATACTCCTCGAATAGCCGGGGTATTGTTCCCAGATATGCATCTACACAATACTGGACATTTGAGGAAACGCAAAAAGAAAGAGACCAGTAGGAAAGATAACACAGAGAAAAAAACAAGCGAGAGGGACATACACATACGTTGGCTCCAAGACAAAAAGATGATGATCACAAAAAAAAGAGATAGTAAAATATACAGGATCACGATAAACAAGTATGAAAAGAAAAAGTGAGCATCGAACCGTTCTTCCCCAACCATCCACCCAAAATATGCGGACCCATAGCACAAACACCCGTACACGCACCTCTACTTTATCCCGTAATGGTCTCTAGTAAGGTTGATTAATAGCATCATGGTCACGTCAAAGAAATCACATACCAAGCCCACATTATAAAAGAGAAGAGAAACAACAACTGAGGTAACTAGATGACAGAGTCTCTTGTAAATCTAAAGTGACTTTCGCTTTCGTCCAACCAACCACCCCAAAGAAAGAGTCTATAGCGAGCGTTGCATCATCTATAGCATCGTCAGGCAAATGCACTTTAATATCCTTCACATTCCATACACTAATCATCAATAAGCTGATAACTGATAGGTGCAATTCTCCTATTTACCACAAAGGAGCCAGCAAATTTCGGTCTATAAACTTTATCGCCTACGTTGAACTGTACAGAACGATGACAAAAATCATACCGGTGTTTAGATCTGGTGTGAGCCTCAGTCCAGAAATAACTGATCGAAATTCCGTTTTGGTAACTCATGCTGCTCTTCGTCCTCTCTACCAAAAGTTAACGTTTTGTAATGATCTCCAGAACTCACGTATTCACTTTCGAAGTCGACAAAAAATGATGTAGCATTTGTTGTCTCGTGGATAACTCTTCTAATGACTCAACCTACTTTAGGAAGCAATTGGTCAATCGGACCGTTTGGGCCTCTCGAGCAGCTTGGTTTTATCGGGTTTGTCGGTCCTGTCAGGCTATACAGGTCTGCGAGGACTTTTAAACTTCTTGGCCCTTCGGGTCTATCGGGCCGTTTTGATCTCTCGTGTTTTTTGGGCCGCTCAGACCTCCCAGGCCTGTCGGGTCGATCAAGACATTACCGGTTTTTTCCGGGCCGCGCCCAATTTGTTTCCAGTTGGGCCGGGCCTAGATTATTTGGCCAGTGCAGGGCTCTACGAGAAAGCACAAAATGAACACTGAAAGTACACAAATCGACACTTATGATTTGCCACGAAAATTTGACTTTAGGCGTATTTCTCATTTAATCAGGTTTTCTGGTTATGCAGACGCAGAAGTTTCTTACGCTTTCCTTTAGTAACTACCATCTTCCAGCGATTCTCGGGATCGAGTAAGTTTTCATAACTTCATTTCACATATTTGTACAACAGATTTTTCTCGACGCGCCAATTAGGGTTATGCAAAGGTTTTTCTCGAACTCGTTTGCACATCTTCACATACCATCTGTCTTCCAGTTCCAATGGATTATCTATAATCAGATCGATCTCAGGTACAGCTCGTGACAAAAAATCCGGGACAATATGTTCTTTTCCTTTTCTGTGAACGATGTCGAAATTATAATACCCAAACGCCCAGTTGATTCCTTGAGGCTATTCAAGCACAACAACGAACGATGGTCCGTCACGATGGTAAATTTATAGCCCTCCTAATACGAACAAACAAATACCGCCAAAAATTCCTGTTCTGTTATAGAATATTTACGTTCAGCCTTTGTCAATGATCTACTGATGTATCAAATCACTTGTTCTTTGTCTTCTTCTTTCTGGGATAAAACTGCTCCGATACCATATCAATTTGTAGACAAAAGGAAGAGCGAAGTTAGGACAACTCAAGGTAGGTTCCGACACCAAACAGTTTTTAATTATCTTGAAGGACTCCTCACATTCAGTTGACCAAGACCAAGCCAAGTCATTGGAGAAATTTGCAAAAACCGTGATGAAATGGCCTCACTCACATTTTTCAGACTGGGGATCTGCGAGATTGCCTTAACCTTCTCAGGATCTACATAAAGGTCATACTTGTCTACCACAAAACCTAGGTACGTCAATTCCGGACGGCAGAGTCGACAATTATCCCAAGACAGCGTCAAATTCGCTCTCTAGAAATGCTGAAGAATTTCCACAGGGACCCGTATATGCATCTAGAAGTCCTCCGTCACGACTACGTCATCGACGTAAACAAAAAAAATGCGGCTTGAGTTTCTGTTCCAATATAAATCTATCAGACTTTGCCAAGTAACCGCGCTGTTAGATAGGCCAAACGGCATACTCTTAAATTGGAAGTGTTTTCTGCTTCTGTCCTTTTTGGGTACCATCACGATTAGCGAGGACAAAGGAGACGTCGAAGGCTCAATAATATTACCTCTTCGTCAATCCTCGCTTGTATTATCGGAGAGACACGGTAAGCTCTCTGCCTAATGGGTTCAGCAGACCAAACTCGTACATCCTAATTTTAGGTTCTTGTCCTTGAAATACTTGTCGACTAAGAAGTCTATGACCTTTGATGATCTTTAGTAATGGCTGCATTAACTTCGGGATAGGTAGCGCAGGAATCTGTAAGCGATCAACAACCTCTCCTAAGATCGGGAACAGTACCCATTCCTATCCAAAAAACAATCCCTAAGATCAAGGTACGCTGAAGTTCAAGAACGACCAACACCTGAAAAACCCTAAGACGGTCTTCAAGTCGCAGAAGTAAATGCAACACTCCCGAGACGGAGCAAAATTGGTTGTTAGGAACGGCATAGGATGAAATTGTCGAAATGGAAAGTTGGAGACCAAGCAACCGCCCGGGCCACCAAGCAACGTTCTGGAGGCTCTCGTCCCCTTTACAGTGAGAGAAGATGTATTTCAAGACAGATGTAATCTCGAGTAAATGTCGGTCAGGTTACACCTGGGACAGGTACGCATATCACATCTTGAGTACCACACTTATAGCAGTGGGACAAAACACTGCAAGGCTCGATGCTCTGGTTAAGAGCAATTCCAACAGAAAATAAGCGAGATGGCTTCCACTGCAGTCGCCTGATTTGAAGTCGACGCTATAGGGAAAAACTCAATACCAACAGCACTTATTCTGAATCCAGACGGTGACCTCCGGTGAGCTAGATCGGGCTCAAAAACACTCTTTAACTTTGAAGAAGGGTTACGCAATTTCGCAGACCTTACTTTGGCATCTTCGACAGTGTTACACAACCCAATGAGTTGTAGTGATGAACTGCAGAGACAACTGTGACTGAAGATATGGCTGCAGATTCCTTCGGAGGCATAAGAGGTAAACCTCGAAATAACTTTTCCGTAATTGCGATGTAACCACTTTTCTACATTTTACATTTTTTTCTTTTGATAAACTGGCAAGTACGACAATAGTTTATCGTTATTTGTAATGTTTGCTTTTGGCAGTTGTTGATAAATAATAAAACATAACCTTTCTGCATGGTTAACTGTCAATGTCAGTTAGTTGATAGTGGCAACATGGCGTGCAAAGCACCTCATATCTCCAATGAGCAGTCTTACCAACATCTCACGGCTTAATTTCATATAAAATATCTCTTAAAATTCCCTTAATTTGAAAATTCCCCTTTTTAAATCTAAATGGCTTGTATACACCGAACTTTACTCCTTAGAACCCTGCACGCGGCCCGAAAAAGACCGGTAACTTCTTGATCAGTCCGAGAGCTCCAACAGGCCGGAGGCCCAAACGGTCCAATATGTCAGAGCTCCAAACGGATCGACAGATCCGAAAAGCCCTAATGGTCGAGAAACCCAAAAGGCCCAACAGACCAATATGACGCGACAAGCCCGAGCCGTCAGACAGGTTCAAGACATCCAAACGGCTCGATAGACCCGTAGGACCGAGAAGTTCAAAAGGTTCGACAGGCCTGACAGACAGACCCGATAAGTCCAAAGGGCGTAAAGTCCAAAAGGCTCAACAGATCGGTATGATTCGACAGGTCCGAGCGGTTAGACAGGCTTGAGAGATCCAAGCGGCCAGATAGACCCAAAGGGCCGAGACGTCGAGAAGGCTCCATAAGCCTGATGGCCCGACAGATCCGAGAAGCCCGAAAGGCCGAGAAGTTCAAAAAGCCCAACAGACCCGTGTGGCCCGACAAGGCGGAAAGGTCCGACAAGCTCCAACAGCTCGACCGGCCTGAGAAGACCGAACGGCGCGAACCCGAGTTTCGGCGCGAACCCGAGTTTCGGCGCGAACCCGAGCTTCGGCGCGGGCCGCATAAAGGCCTGACTAGAAAACGCGTAACAAAATTATTAAACGAACTTAAAAACCTTAAGCACTTAAATGATTTGCTCGCATTCTGTTTGCGCAAGAAACCATATGTTAAACCATGGCTATGCGGATACGTTAAAAGCAAAGAAATGAAGTTAACTGAAGTAGGCGTTATACAGTTGGCCATGTTCTCAGGTGCGTAATGAAAATAAAATGGAAAATAAAAGTGTTGGTTTTATTACTAAATAGAATTTCGTAAGAAGCTTAAAAAATCCCATGTAGATAAAATATCCCTTAATTAAGGGATAAATCGTTCAAATTGGCAATACTGCCGGTGTGATAACTGCAACTTTTCTATTTTGAAATTAACCGAGTAATATTATCTAATTAAATATCAAACTGTCTATTTTATAAAGTATGTACACCCTAGATGTTAATTTAAAATAAATTTTCTAGTTATTAATTATTATGCAAATAATATACAACATAAAAATATAAAGTCCTTGCATTAGTCTCTTAATTTGTATAATTTTACTAAAAATATTTTTAATTTGAAGCTTCCTTTTATTGTATGTATAATAAAAAAAGAACAAAAAGTTATAATTGCACTTGCGATACTTTTAAATTCTGAATTAGAATTATAACAGCGTCTAAGCATAACCAATTCAAATTATTGATGTGAATAAAATTTAAACTAGTTATACTTAAGTTGCAGACTTAAAATTCCATTCGGCTACCGACCTAGCTTTTTTCTTGTATTAATCTGGCAAGTTTTTATTTGTTGTTATCGATTATGCAATTCAAACTAAAAATAATTCCATATTAAGACTTGAGAAATAAAAGAGTTAAAAATCAAGGAATGGAAAATCACGTAGTTATTCCTAAACGAGAAAAAAACTCTTCCTCAATGATTCTAGAGGATATAGCAGTATTGTGAATGTCTTGTTACCTTAAAGCTGTATAAAAATTTATGTAACTTTTACGATGGGGAAAGGATATAATTGCATAAAGAATAGAGTACCGAACTGGTTCAGAAACGATATGTTCCAAATAACTCAAGGAAATATTTATTTAATGATAGGTAGGCAGTAGTATGTTTCGAACAATCTTTCCTTTTAATTTAATTCAATAAAGGAAGTAACACTTTGGAGGGTTAAATCTTTAAATTTGTTTATCGTTATTAAGGAAACATTTCTTTCCTCTAAATTAATTATGTTTGTTGCAATCTTGTACGACAAGGTCATTATTTTTTAAAAGTTAATAAATATTCCTATTTACAATACATATTATTTAAATATACTTTTTCCTGCGGCTATACATCTTTTTTCGTTTTTGAGTTACAAGTGAAAATCAATTTTCTTCAATTTTGGTCAAATGGATGTATCTTTGTTATGTGAAGAAATGAAAAAAAAATGTTCAACTTCTTGATGTCTAGAATAAAGCAAGCAATAAAATTTCAAATTCTGTTTTACTTCCAGTCAGAATTTTGCCTATTCTGATGCCTTATTACATAACCTTAGATTCTAAAGTCCAGCTTAAGGCAATACGGAATTCGTAAAAATTTTAAAGTAAATGATGGTCATTTTGGTATTGTTTGAGATGCGTGGATAGTAAATGTTCGGTTTAGGCCCTCAAGCTTTTGGAGGGGTTCCTATAGTTTTCCTGAAAGCCCACGTTGAGAGGAGTAAAAAGAGACTATCCCCACTCTAGATGGTCAAGAAATAAAAGTTATCAATTTTCAAAAAAAAAAATTTCAATGGAAAATTTCCATAAGAAAAGTTTTTTTCTAAGAAAGAGTAGCAACAAAAGCGTTATTAACGATTTCTTTGATTTCTCTCAAGATCATGGCATGTTAGATTATGTAAATTACATTAATAATGTTGTAGGTATCTTCGTTATTATTTAAAACAAATATAACAAATTATACTATATATTCTGAAAACTGAAGAAACGGCAAATTTAGATATTTCAATTCTGATTGCTCCAAAAACTCAAAAGCACATCTAGAATTAAAAAAACTGAGAAGTTACTAATCGTACTTAGAGACACAGAAATAGATTTTTATGTTACTAAATGTTTGGAAAGTATGCAGAAAACGCTGCAAATCCACTCTAAACACTCGAAGACACTAGATAGCCAAAAGCTTATTAGTTCTAAAACACGCATTACATCATGCCATTTTAAGTCCAGAAGAATCTTTATGTAGCCCCTGGCACTACGCTACGTACAAAAAGTACGTCTAGAATTTACAAAATTGTTAGTTGCAAAGCTAATTTAAGAACTTACCCATATGGATTTTCATAATTTTATAAATGTCTAACCATTCTGAAAGAAAAGGTTGATACTTAAGAGAAAAACGCTGGAAATCTACTCCAAACACTGGAAGACACTAAATAACAAACAGCTTATTAGTTGTTGAAGTACGAAATAGGTCATGCTATTGTAAATCTAGAAGAATCTTTAGGTACTGCATGGCACTACGCTGATTGTACAGAAAGTAGGTCTAAAATGTACAAAACTGTTAAGCTGTGAATTGTCAACATTAAAGAGTGAATCTTAGGGTAAATGCTTTTTTTTTCACAAAATATGCTCATGTTTGAGCCCTACTTGTTTTTGTCTAATTGCCTATTTTCCAGTATTAGTGCCTATTTGCTTATTATTCTGCCTAAAACGTATCTTTATAGCGCTTAAAGAAAGCGATATGTCAAAGGTCCCGAAAATATTATGTAAATAAGAACGTATTTTAATAAAAAAAAATGTATTTAACGGCAAAATAAGAATTCAGGCGACTGTACTTGAGCGACTTCCAATACTTCTAGAGAGTGAACTTTGGTAGGAAAGAAAAACAGTGACACAGAATAGGAAACATATAAACATACTCTTGCCCTGTTACCTCTTTAATGGTTGCCCTTGTACATTCCATATGCATAACGTAAATAGCCGTACCGCTGGATACTCTCACGGAGTATTATATCACTTCAAATAAACATATTTACATGATCATTGATCATACAGGCAGTTTATAGACGCCCCCGTCCCAGACCAGATCAGCAGCTGAACAACCATAAAGGTTAACCAGTTATATCATGTTTAATGACTAATTAGAAACTAAACGTAGGAATGTCAGACAATACTTAAGTTAAGGGCATTAATATCCTACGGTCTAAAATGCATGAGAGGGATAAATTAACTTTTCTGTAAGTATTAGGGTTTAAGATGCAGTTTGCATGCAGAAAATTAAAAATTGTTCTCGTCACGTCGGATTAGTTTAACGACTGGTCAATCAGGACACATATAGGATTACGGACAAGACTCGTCTTCTTACTTCGTCAATCAAGTCAACATTACCAGCCAACTCTTTACCTCTGCCACCCTTGACCAATTTTATTTACCCCATACAATGGCTTTTATTTCATATACAAGGTGTCCCGTAAATGCCAATAAAGCTTTAGGTAGCAGCCTTCCTCAACCTCTTAAGACGTCAAGATTGAAAATACGAATGTTCCAACGCACTTAGATTTGTCACACGAACCAAAAAAAGAACTTTAAACTTGACGACGCTGCTGCAGGCAAATACAAAATTATTCCAATACAGGAACCAAAGTATCGCAAGAAATCAAAGATTTATCAATTCGATTCCAGTGATCTGGATCATAAAATTGTCAAAACTTGAAACAATTGCTAGCAACTAATTTCATCGGATTTATAAGTATACCCAAGACTTGCATGCTTGTCGTGTCTATTGTTTGGCAAAAATACAATTTTTAACAGCATATTCAAAAAGAGAAATCTAGCCGTTCTGTGCTTTATCAAGAGTAATTATTGTTTCAACAGATTAATTTGTTGAATTGGTCATGGCTTCATTTGGATTCGATTCTTTGGTTTCTGTTTATTTAATGTTAAAGATGTTAACTTCTGACCACTTGTACAAGAAAACTAAGCTGAGGAGAAATTTTCTTTTTGCAGATTTGCAATAAGCACTTATAAAAGATGTTTGGCTTTACGGGATACCCTGTATAATCTTCCTAGCCTCATACATTTATAAAGTGCTGTAAAAAATCCAACCACAGTAAGTATGCAATATAGAGCCTACTCCAACTTGGAGTAGAAGATCAAGGATAATCACCTGAAAATCACAACAATTAGCATCCCAACGTGCGGCACCCTTCAAAAGCATGTTATCACACCAAACCCTCCCGTTCACAAAACACCGACTATACTGCTTCCACGTCAGCACAGTCGCTAGCACCAATCATGTCAGCCGACAACAACAACCGCTAATACCCTAATATACAAGATTCGAACATGAAGATCCACGACAATACAGCAGCTATTAGCGTAACATCAGTAACATGTGATACTAACTGCCTAACAATCGGAGCCTTCGATCCACTGCAAAGTCCTAATGAAAGAAGACATAACTGATACCGCGCCTTTGTTCGATCTGCCTCGGAAGATAGAGCTATCTCAATGTAACCATTGTCCTCTACGTCACTACCATAAAGATGCCCCAAGTTACACCGAGTCCGAGCCAGCAGCCTCAACAATATCGCTGTCCCATATCAGCAACCCCCCACAAAACATTGGCACTACTAACCAACCGACATCCGCCCCTTCTGGGAGAGAGACGACAGCCTCGCACATCTTTAGTGACACCCGCCAGTCTAGTCGTTGTGAGCTAATTCGAGAAAGAACCAATTTCGATCGCAAGTTTTTCAAGAACCTGCGCTACTAATCGACATCACAACCGTTAGACACCAAGAAACAATGGAGCAAGCAAAATAAATCCTAAAGACCGTCTCACATCCACTGTCACTCGCCAAGGTCAAGCACGAGTTCCCAGACTCCCTTCAGCCAGACCTCCACCAAGTGCTCTTAGACTTCGTGGAGCTCTTCAACAAAGAGCAACACAGACCACGAAACACAAGATCAGACTTCAAGACGATGCTCCATTCCGTCAGCGGCCATAGAAGAGAAGAAAATAACAATAAATAATTGTAAACAAACAAATGGAACAGACAACATCATCGAACCTTTCAGTTGTCCGCCGCCTGAACAAGCCAGGCCAGTGATTCAACGACGCTATTTTCCATAATTCAAGAAACTTCGAGATCTGGGGCAGGCACATTTTCATCAATCAACCTGCAAGTACCGATGGAAGAATTCAGTCGCCAGTGTACCACCTTTTTGGCCCTAGACGCAGAAATCCAGTACCTTAGCCACGTCATGAGCATCACAGGGAACCGACCACAACAGCAGCTGAGAAAACTTCGCTCATTTCTCAAAGTTTGTCGATGGCTCTGCAATTCTGTTCCAAAGTTCGCGTAATTTGCCAACCCGCTGACGGACCTGGGATGTTTTAGTAGCAGCTGCCTTTGAAGAACTCAAAAGCGGCTGGGCCAGCTTGCTGCCGCAACTTCGCTCGGACTCTCAGTTACCGTCTGTTCTGCAAAGGGACGCAAGTGGTATAAGCATGACAATAGTCTTATCAACTAAAGTTGATCTCGTATGCCAGCGCCCTGTTCTCACTAGGGTTTTCCGTGGTTTCCCTAGTGGTGAAGGCAAATGCCGGAACAGTTACTGCACCAGTCCACGGCACACTACACACACCTAGACACCCACACATCACCACTCTAACATATACACACTCTCACACCCCTCACTACACAATACCAACACCGTTCTGAAAAGAACCGCCTCATTGTGTCACCACTGCGTCGTGACTGTGTGACAGCTCGCTGGCTGTCCACCTGAAGTTGGGTCATTGACATCGGCGGGGATTATGGAGGACCCTGCTTCCGGCCTGCTCCCCCGTAGCCACCAGACCATCATCGCCGTGGACGGGCGTGCGGACTGCTTGGTGCCTGACATAACGTTCACGACAACCGCCTTTTCTTCCAAATTCACCAGCCATAGAGGAATTAAGTTTCCTAAATGGCAGCCACCTACGGTGGCATTTTCTCGTTGATAACGCGCGTATGCCAACGCAAGATTCTATCAAGTTCCTTACTTAGCTTTAACAGATGATGTGCACTGTCCCGAAAAACAAACCAACCTTAGGACAGGTCTCACAGTCCCACTGGTGATAGAACCGACAACACGTACGACGCCGACAATCTAAAAACTCTGTAAATTACCAGATATTAAAAAACATTTGGGTGATACAGAGTGTAAATGAAATGGCGGAAAATATTTACAATACGTTATTCTGTATCTAAAAACAAATAAAAAATTCCTATACCAATTTGCTATTAAAATACAGTAAAATATTACTATTGGAACAAAGTTTCAATATAAATAACACTACTAACTGGTATTTGTGTGTTTTTTGTTCTAACGTGTTAGTAATCCCCTTCTTAAAATGGTAAATTCCCTGCCATTAATGATTTTTAAAGATATTGCAGCATCACCGCTTTATCTAAAAGAAACATATGCTTTGCATTAAGAAAAAACATTAAAGAAACCTTAATTAATGACTTTTTCGAAAAAGTGACAACCGTCAATATATTTCGGTTTTAGAACTTTTGTTGTAGTTTTCTTTTGTGTGTTTTTCTTTTATTATGTTACTAATATTAATAAAAAGAGCATTGCTTATGAAGATGATAGAAACGAGAGACCAAGTAATTCAAAGAGTCTACCAGGGTGTAAAAATCAAAGACAACAGAATGTTACAGAATTTACAACAAGCATCATATGTACGCCCAAAAAATGTCGAAAAGTGGTGATCACATTGAGTACGTACTAGAAATCAATTAAATACATTAATAAAAGAAAATCTTAATTCATAACTTGTATAACAATCAGAAGCTTAATGCGTGCTTTTATTTCGTTCGTCTTATTAAACATAAAAACGTATTTCATAAGAAACAACTACTTATTTTAGAAGCATTGTTGACTTTTGAAAACAATTTTCAATTCAGATGCAAAACAACGCTATAAAAGTCATAATATTTTAAGGCCCGGTTTTTTCACTTCCTAATAATTTTATCTGGAACATAGTACTATGGATACAATTGTACCACAGATTAGAGAGAGGAACCGGATGTTTCACTTAAATGTTTTTACTGACCGATACTCTATCCTTTTCTAAAAACTCGTAGGGATTGCAATAGCGGTGCGCGCGTATGCGTCACTCATCGCGTATGCTAAACTTCTGAGCAGTGGTGGCGTGTTTTTACTTATGAGTAGCATTGTATATTCACATTGATTTCATTTTAAGAATTCTGTGTATAAATTACAATCTAACAGTAAATTTCATTTCAAGGTTTATCTTTTGTTTTTCGTATACGTTTAAATGGGAAGTATATATTTATCTTAGATCTAGCGTTTTTACCCTTTTATACACCTGACACTGGTAAGTGTCATCCGTGCATACTCAGATGACGCAAACGCTTTTCGGCGGGAAAGTGCGTACGGATGTGCGCAGTGACGAACATTTACCACTGACATCAAAGGCGCCGACATCAAGTCAAACATCTGGTTCCTCTCTCTAATCTGTGATTGTACTAACAATGATTACCATGGTATTTATCCAGCAAATTAATTTATTGAGAGGTGAAAAAAACCGGGCCTAAGTTACTTTAATCAGATTTTGGGAAGCATTTTAAATTTTAATTAAAATAGTAAACTAAGAAACAATAAAAACATTAAAACTTTGTAATCATGCTACCAACGATTCTCAGTTTTTCGCCTACTCAATTCTTTTGCTGCTCTTTTACTCGTGCAACGTTGTCAAATTTAAAAAGTTTTAACGGTCAATATCTTAAAGAATACGCGGTTAACAGTAAATTGGTTCAGGAATGTTTTGTTTATTTTGAAACCCAGAATAACGTGCTGTAATTTTCCGCCATTTCATTTACACCCTCTATAAAAGCACCTTTTGCTGTACTTGCAAAAAATATAAAAACACTTGAAGGTGTCGTTCTACCTTTAAGTGACTCGACGGAAATAATTGAAAGCACACACAAAAGCTTGGAAAACACTCCTGGAAAGACGTAAATAAAGTTAGCACCCTCCATTTGCGCAAATAAAAAAAATAGCCTATAATTTAGGACTAATTTAAGATTAATTTGTACCCAAAAGCATTATTGTTATAAATAATTTTTTTAGCTGCAAATGCATAGTAGTGCAAATTGTACCACGTGCACATTCCAAACAGTAGATAGACCAATACATTTTTAATTTAAAAGTGGATCTAAGCTCATAATTCTCAAATTTTAATTTAAGACTAATTTGTACCCAAATGCATTTTTGTTATAAACTATTATTTTACTTGCATAATGTCCATAAATCTTGAAAACTCGTCGTGAACTGCACAGAACTCTTGAGAACTTTACATGTTAGGCTCGAACTCCTTTCTTCTGCTTCAAACTTATCAGAACTTCTTCACTCTATCCAGTACTGACGAAGTTTCAGCAAATCCCACAGACTTCTCAAATTCTGGTCTGAACACAAAGAGTTCTAACGAGTTCTGGACAACGAGTAGGAGTTCTGATGAGTAATATGTTCTATGAATAAAGTTCTAAAGAATGCTGCACAGAATAAAGAAGTTTTTGTAGAAGACGAAGAGTTCTAAAGAGTTTTTGGGCAAAACAAAGAAATTCTGTGCAGAACGAAAGAGTTGTAAAGAATGCTCGACAAAAATCGAAGAGTTCTCGCCAAAACATAAAGAGTTCTGAAGAGTTCAGATCAGATCAAACGAGTGCCGAAAAGTTTAAGAACTGCGAAAGAGTTCTGAAAAGTTGTCGCTAAAAAACGATGAGTTCTGATGAGTTTTGCCCTTGATCTTTCGAGAACAATAAGTATTCTGATCTGGCAAAACAAGTTTTCACATGTTTCGAAAAGAATAAAAATGTTTTCAAAATTTCTGAACGAAAAATGAAATTCTGATGTATTCTGTTCAAAAAGAAGTCTTTAGGAGTTTACGAAATGTGGTAGCAGAACTCTCGGAATAATCTATTGAGAACTATCGAACTATTCGATAAATGCCCACCGACTTCACAGCAATGCTATAATTCTATATAAAAATTTTTTTAAGCTGGAATTGGACAGTACTGGAAATCGTACCACTTGCTTGTTGCAAAATGCGTAAGTTATAATGCATTTTCGTCAAAAAATGACTGTATCTTACACATTCACCAAAACAGAAAAACAATTAAACAAAATCGAGAAAAATGCTTTAAGACAAATGATAGCTAATAAGATTTGTACCAAAACAGAAAAAAAAGATCATTTCTCTACGATCAACGGTCTACCTGCTACGAGCGTTCAAAGAAATCCCAACTTTCTGTGCTTTTCCCGCTTTTCCGCAAAACGCACCAGTGGGATTTTTTCCGACTTTTGAAATTTTATACTACAATCCAAGCTCTTTAAGGTACAAAAATAACTCTACTGGGCTAATTATGCAATTGCTGCTTAAACAAATTGTTTATAACAAAAATACATTTTGGTACAAATTAGTCTTGAATTAGTCCTAAATTATAGACTATTTTTTTTCATTTGCGCAAATGGGAGATGCTAACTTTATTTACGTCCCGGAAAGGTAGGCTAAACCGCTTTCAATAAGACGAAAGAACTGTTTAAAGAACAGTGAGTTTCAACATTTGATAAAAATTAATGATGTGTTGGTAGGGAAAAGTACCCCTAAAAAGGTAAATTTGTCTCCAGATATACAGTGTGTCCACATTTCGATGCTCACTATTGGGATCTCGGAAATTGTAAGAGATACGAAGTCGATTAAATTAGAAAAGATTTGGCTATTTTGGAGATCAGTTTACTTATGCTTTTGTTTTTTCAAAAAAGTTCACGGCTTACTAGATATTTGCTAAAAACTAAATTATTTTATTTTTTTTTAAGTGAAATATCTCAGGAACGAGCAAAGATGGAATTGGATTGGAATTTTAAGACATAAACGACAGCATAACTTAACTTCAGAAGATCTTGAAAAAAATTTAGTGTCTTATGTTAATTCTAATAAGTTTTAACGATATGACGTGTTTTTAGTTAATACGTTTTCATAATATGATTTATGTTTTAGTTTGGTTTTTCAATAAAAAGTTATTGCTTAAGTGCCTATTTTATCTTTTTTCAGAAACCTTTTCTTTACTTTTAAGTGGCCTGTTTTCAGAACTTTTACAGCCTAAAATCCGTTCTCTAGTTGTCATGATATTAATTGTATGGAAATTTTTAAAAGAATGCTGAAATTTAAGTGGAAAACGCTGGAAATCTACTCTCAACGCTCGAAGATACTGTTAGAATTTTACCAACGTTTGCCAGTAAATTAAAAAAAAAATACAAAAATTTAGGTTGTTTGATAAAATTTACCCTGGATATAAGACATCACGTATAAAAGAATCGGCAGTTAATTTAATTTCTTCAGTTACTATCTCCTTTTTAAATCGTCTCACGTGTTTGATCAAATTTCATCGTTTTTGCACCTACTACACGGATACGACTTATTGGTGTATGTAAATTTGATTTATAGATCAACAAACAAACATGAACATTTTATATGGGCTCCGGATGAAATATGTGATAGATTGAAAAAATTGATAGGGGCAGTGAAACTGAAATGGGATCAGTTTCATATTTTTTTTTCTATTAACTAAACCGGACTGATGTACGTGTTAGATTTCTATCTTTACTTGGAATATTACGCAAACGTATTGTAAGATTTAATCATTCGGAAAACATTATAATGTTGTGTTTGGAAAAAATGATTTTTTGCGTTTCATTTGAGAATCAAGATTTTCCATTAGAAATTGATTACGTCGTTGAAAGTTAGTTAATAATTTTTTTTTATAATGTCATTATTAAAACGTTTTATTTTAGAGTTATAAGTAGATATGATGAGTTAATTGGTTTTCGTTTCCGCGGCGCATCTTAATCCGCGGTGGGTTTTCTTGAATTGGTCAAATCTGTGGTTTTCTATCAATAAAAATAAGTTAATTCCGCAATCTTTCCATTTATTATGTAGCGTATTTTTTGATACAAGATTTGTTAATTGTTTATATTATAATAATGACTGAAACGTTTCTCTGATATACAGGGTGTTTTACGAATTTAATTTCGGAGGTTTGCATATTGTATTTTTCAAGTTCGGAAGCCAAAAGAAACATTTCGGATCATTTGAAAATTGATCTATTCATCGAAAGAAATCACTGATGTTATTTTTCTGTTGTTTTGCTAACTTATCATGAAATAAAAACACGATTATTCAAATGTCTTGTTAGAACGCGAAATTTAAATATTTATCAATCTTCAAAGATTTCTTCAACACCAGCTGCGACATAAATATCTTTAGTAATAGGAATTTACTTACAATTAAAACGCAATTTTATTTTATTTACCAATAAAATTGCATTTTTGCATAATGTAAACATTAAAAAAATCAAACAAAACGAACAACGTATTAGTGCAGATTATATTGATAAGTAAAGTAGTAATAGTTGAGAAATCGATATTAGCATTGAAAGTATGCATAAATTGTTGTAGAATTAAGTTACATTTGCACAGTCAACACAGACTACTACGAATGAAATAAATTTTTTACGGAGAATTTAAAGCAACTAACTACATTATGTACAGACTGTTTTTTAGCAGTTACATACACTGGAGGATCTTGTAAACCGTAAAAGATATATGGTTGATTAAATTTAAAAAAAAGTTCACTATTCTACTTAATAATCTCAAACCCCAATCTGCTCATTCATTAAGGGTACTTTGGGTTCGTAAAATTCAAACGTCTCTAAAACATCTAGTTTGTGTTTATTATTGCAAAAATTCAAAACTATAATATGATCATTTGTGGTGTAACGTGGCCTTGCCTTACAACCATATTTACTTTAGAATTAAGACTCTTCTAGTCTTAGCCTGCTAAACATAAAAGATGGCCTTGAGCGTGAAATAAGAGGGTTATAATCACAATAAATATTAAAGTGCAATCCAAACCAATTCCAAATTGATACATAATAAAGTACTTACTAGAGCTTACTGCGGCGCTCCGATTCTTTAACCCTCTTGAGATATAAACGGGTGTAAGTCACCCTCTAGCATGCTAACATGGATAGCTAAAGGTACATGTATGTATGAATGTTAATTAAGCCTAGTTTCGCTTATCTGGTTTTCTTTTAAGATGTAGATTGCATTAACATTTGCAATAAAATCCCATCTCTATAATACCAGTCGTTCCTGAGTCGTTCTATCAGAAAAAACAAAAAACAGTCAATGTCGCCCGGATCGTGTAAGAGCCATTCCCCCGCTACTCCTAATATTCAAACTCCCATCTTTATAGGACCACCCGTTCCTGAGATACAGGATAGCTGCCAAAAAAAATCGATCTTATTAACATCTTCTAAAAGCTGTTCCTTCAGTACACCTAATAATCAAAGTCCCATCTTTATAAGACCAACCGTTCCTGAAATATGGGATATTGTAAAAAAAGCAAAACACTGTCGATGATGCCCGGATCCTTTAAAAGCGTTTCCACCACCACACCTAACAGTCCAAGAACCAGTTCGATGGGACCAGACCTTCCTCAGATACCTGATATCTGTCAAAAAACAAGAGACTATCGATGATGCACGGATCCTTTGAAAGCGTTTACCCCACCACACCTAACAGTCCTAGAACTATTTTGATTTGACCAGCCCTTCCTCAGATACCCGATATATGTCAAAAAACAAGAGACTATTAATGATACACGGATCCTTTGAAAGCGTTTCCCCCCACCACACATAACAGTCCAAGAACCATTTCGATGGGACCAGCCCTTCCTGAGATACACGATATCTGTCGACGGTGTACGGATCGTTTGAAAGCTATTCCCCCGCCACACATAACAATCCAAGTCTCATCTTTATACGATCAATCGTTCTTAAAATACAGAGTGGGAATAAAAAAACAAAAGAGGGTCGGTCTCGTTTACATCTTCTGAAGGTCATTCCCCCATCACACCTAACAGTCCAAGTCCCATCTAGTATATAAAGCCAACCGTTGCTGAGATACAGGATATCTGACAAAAACAAAAGACGGTCGGTCTCGGCCAGATTGTCTAAAAGCCATTCCCCCGCTGCACCTAATCAAATCTATAAGACTAGCGTACCTGAGATAGAGGATACCTGCAAAAAAAAACAAAAGGCGGTCGATAGTGCTCGGATCGTTTCCCTACTACACCTAACAGATCAGGTTCCGTCTCTATAGAACGAGCCGTCCCTAAGATGCAGGATATCGGGCAAGAGAACAAAAGATGGTTGGTCCCGCATACATCTTCTGAAAGCCATTTTCTCACCACACCTAACAATCAAAGTCTTATCTCTTTAAGATCAGCTAGAACCTTGCACGGGCTAAAATTTCCATGCCCGGAAATAGACTTGATGTGACCCGTAAAAAGACCCGATAACTTCTTGAAATGCCCGAAAAGCCCAAATAGCCCGAGCAGCCCCGAACAACCCGACAAGCGCAAACGGCACGAATGATCCGACACACCCGAATAGGCTTGACAAGCTCGAACAGCTCGATTGACTCGACGTTGACCCGACAAGCCTAATACATTTTTAAGCTGAGGCCCGGTCTAAGATATACCCGGGCCGCGCAAATACCCAACCAAAAAACCCGTCCCGTCTACGATGCAGTACAAAACTTCTCCTCTTCGGTTCAGTATGGAAATAATGCTTCTCCGGATCAGTACAAGAATAATCCCTGTTCGAGTCGGTACGGCAATCTTCCGGTACGGTTCAGTACAAAAATATTCCGTTGGAGTTAGTACAAAAATAACGACCCGAAAAGTTCGACAAGCCCAAAAGGCCCGACAAAGCGACCGGTCACGCCCGAAAGACCTGATTGACCCGATTGACCAAACGTAAGCCCTAAAAGCCTGGTGAATTTTTAAACTGAGACCGGCTTGAGTTAAATCCAAGCTTTAGATCGGGCCGCACAACGACCCGACCAAGAAACTAGTTTAGTATGGAAATAATGCTTGTCCGTATCACTACGAAAATTATGTCTGTAGGAGTCAGTACGACAATCCTCCGGTATGGTTTAGTACGAAAGTAGTCAGCTCGAGTCAGTACAAAAATAACGGCCCGAAAAGCCCGACTGACCCTAAAAGTTCGACAGGTCCGATAAGCCCAAAAGGCTCAACAGAGTCAAACGACCGGTCACGTCCGAAAGGGCTGATCAATCGGCCCGATTGACCAAACGCAGACCCTAAAAGCCTGATAGATTTTTAGATTAAGGCCCAGTCCAATCCAAAGTTGAGCTTCGGACCGGCACGCGTAGGGGCCAGACTAAAAAACCGACAACCCGTTCCTGAGACTCAGGATATCTGCCAAAAGAAAAACGGTCGGTCCTGCATACATCTTCTGAAAGCCTTTTCCCCACCACACCTAACAATCAAAGCTCGATCTCCATACGAACGGCCGTTCTTAGGATATGGAGTATCCGGGGAGTTTGAACGAGCCTCCCGTCGTTCTCTCTCTCTCTCTCTATATATATATATATATATATATTTCTTTCAAAACAAAAGAAACGCATAAAATGCAAGCTTTCCTTCTAAAAACCAAAAATTCGCAAAAAGCAAAACCGCACCAATCGCGTAGGTTGAGTGGAGAGTCGCGTTGTCGATGTCGCGACGCTCATCCCATCCCTCTTTTGAAAACCGCCACCCGCGCGTCCCTCCCGCCCACCGCACAGAAAGATTCTTACCTGGACGCGGGAAAAGAGAGAAACATCCTCTTATATATTCTAAAGAATGTCAAAGATATCGCCAGAAATATACGTGACACCCAAGGTTTTAAGATTTAAACATAGTGGGCTGTAAAAACAAGAAAAAGCTGTATTTTACTGAAACAAATTCTGTTTTAAACATTGTTACTAAGATTAACAGCGATGAAACAAAGCAATAAACAACGTAAAATCTAAGCGTTTATGGAGGTACCGTATCTTGGTAATTATTTTAAATCCAAACAAAAATTAAAGAATCTTTTAAAGAACGAGTTTTGTTTATTTAGTTTACTGTTAGAAAAATTGTTCCAACTGTTTTCCTTTGTTTTCTAATTGAATCGTTTATTATTAAAAGGACCTAAGTCACTTTTCAGAGTTTTCGAGATTTATACATGTATGCATTAACATACGGTACTTACATTGTTTGGTTTAAGAAGGAATAAATGAAATGGCGCAATATATATATTTATTGTGCTTTTTCTAAATACAATTTAACAGACGTAATCTCCAGTTTACCGCAATTCGCCTACGTAGGGAGGACGCAGCGGTAAAAATTTCCAATTAATACACTGGGTAATGAAGAAGATTCTAAACCGATTATCTGTATCACGCAAAACTCGATTTCTTGTGAATACTTTACCTATTGTTTATATTAATCAATGAATTAGATTTTGCGGTCATGATAGTTACTACACAAATTCTTTATGCGGCATTGTTGTCTTCATTATAATTGATATTAGACAGTGTTCTTGCAAGAAATGATTCCTGGATTCGTGAAAACAATGTGGGTGGAAATTTGTATGAATGTTGTCAGTCTTTTTTATGAAATGCCATTTTTATTAAAGTGATTTATGTGGAATTCAAGCAAGACAAAAGAAAACAGCTCTTTTAAATCTGAACGCGCTTTGAATTACATTTGTCGTTCAAAAATATATTTTCGTCTAGATGGGTGGATTAGTCACAATGCGTGATGTTAAAAAATTCGTCTCGCCACACAGGTGTGTCAGACATAATGCAAAAAAAAAGATTAAAAAAAAGTACAAACACAACTCGAAGAAAAGTTTTGTCATATAATTCTTTGATCAAGATGAATAATTTCTAAACGTTTAAAGGAGTGTATTGACCTTGAACTTGATAGAAATGACCGCAAAGTAATTGCTTCATATTTTATATGGTTGTGGTTATATTACTATGTTTTATACATTTAGATTAAATATGGGTTTTAGTGAAATTAACTATCTAGATGGTTTTTGTGTGTTACGAGATAGCAAAAAAGTGTTTTTTACGTCTGGCAGTCAGAGAAATTGTTTTGATTTATTCAGAGCATAGAAAGTATAAGACTAGGTTTTAATGTAGCTTCTTGTTTTATTTTCAATCTGAATCATTTACGTTCCTAATAAAACAAATAAAAAATATTGTATGGGAAGAATCAAAATTAACTAAACATAAACATTAGGTTTAATGAAGTGGAAATTCTGAAAACCTTCAGCTTGATTAATTGTTGAAGATCACGCAGCTGGGAAAATGTCGGTATTGTAACGGCACGATGGTGTCCAATTTTTTATTGCTTACAAGTTTGGGCATTCTTAAACAATGTTTACAACAAGAACTGCGAAACTAACCTAGATACCCCATAATAACAACACAATCGAACCACCATGTACGTACAAGGTATCCCAGAATTTCGTTTCAAAGAATATACAGGGTGTGCCATTTGAAAATAAATTGCTTAGTTTTGTTACTTTTAGGCAACATGTAGTAATGTCGCAAGGCATGTATTAGAAAGCTCCCTTACTACTGTAAACATTGTTTCTCTGCAACAATACTGTATCTCTTCAAACAATCGAGATATCGCCTGTAAACGAAATTCTGAGACACCTTGTATGTCAGTAACAACCCCTAGCTCAGTTGTTTAGAGAGCGACTACAAACCAAGAAATAACAAACAAATAAACAAGTTGGAACACCGACAAACTGACAGGCTAAATTTCCGATGACTAAAAAAGTATTTTTATGGTCGATTCGTTTTAGTTACGGAGTTATCGGTCTTCAAACTTGCGTGCAGGCATATTAGCTTTTTACTGTGTCGTCGTTATTATTCAAAATAAAAAAGAAAAGTTGTAGGAGAATGTCTTCTGCGTGTTTTTAAACTACTTCTGTATATACAAAGTGTACCCTGTAGCTGAAATACGTCGAATTGCAAGTGTCTTTTTCTTTCCATCCGACATTAAGTATCTCACCTATACAGTACACCCTGTACAATTGGAAATAAGATTAGAACGCCCAGAAAGCAATTTCTTCCAGTTTTTATTAATATGAATTTTTGATATTTTAAAAAATAACGACGATATATCCAAAAGTTAACACGTCTGCACGCAACTTGAATTGATAAAAAAGGCTCAATTTGGAATTCCTAAAACGTGAGGTTACTAATACTTATTAAATATGGGAACAATACTAGAAGTTATGTATGTATACAAATATTTAACAGCATTAAGAAGTTCTTATAATTCCATTGCACCGAAAAATTTTTTGCGACCCTGACTATAAGTGAGACAATGTTCCATCGTTACTATCTCTTATAACAATTAAAAAGAGTAAAGTATTGCAACCAAAACAGCCGTTGTTAAGAATAGGGCTGGGCAATTATCAATTTCAATAATCGATAATCGATTAGTTTGATTAGTCGATTATACGATTAATCGATTATTTTTATTAATCTGTTATTCGCATAATAAATAACCGATTAATGGAAATAATCGATTAAAAGAAACGATTAATCGAAATAATCAAAGAATCGGAATAATCGAATAATCGGGTAATCCAAATACTCGATTAATCAAAATAATCGATTAAGAGAATTAATCGAGATAATCAAAGAATCTGAACAATCGATTAATCGGATAATGCAAATATTCGATTAATAAAAATAATCGATTAATAGAAATAATCTATTTATCACAATAATCAAAGAATCAGAATAATCGATTAATCAGATAATCGAAGTATTTGATTAGTCAAAATAATCGATTAACAGAAGTATGGAAATATTCGATTAAGCGAAATATTCGATTAGTCTAAATAATCGACTATCGAAATTCATCGAGACAATTAGAAAATCGAAAAAATCGATTAATCGAATAATCGCAATAATCTAATAATCGATTAGTTGAAATACTCAAATAATCGATTAATCGAAATAAGCGATTAACAAAATTAATCGACATAATATAATATTCGATTAATCAGATAATCAAAGTATTCGATTAATCGAACTATTAGATTAATCAAAATCGAATAATCTAATACCCCAAATAATTAATTAATCAAAATACCCGATGAATCGGAATAATCGATTAATTGAAATAAATCGAGATAGTTGAAATAATCGATTAATCAAAATCATCTAATATTTGGGTAATCAAAACAATCGAGAATTCAATACTCAAAATTATCGATTAATGGAAATAATCGAAATAATTTACTAATCAAAATAATCAATTCATCGAAATAATCGAATAATGAAAATCTATGTCAATAACCAAAATAATCGTTTTATCAAAATAATCAAAGAATCGGAATAATTGTTTAATGGAAATAATCTGTTATTCGGATAATCAAAATAATCCATTTATCAAAATAATCGATTAGTGGAAATAATCAATTAATCAAAATAATCAAAAAATGGAAAGACTAGACTAATCGGATAATCGAAATAATTGAAGTAGTCAAAATAATCAAACTACTCGACCTAATCGAAATAATCCAAATAACAAAATAACGGAAGTAATCGAACTAATCAAAATAATCGATTTACTCGATATAATCGAAACAATCAAGATAATCGATATAATCAAAATAATCGATTAATACATTTTTAGAAAATAATGATCAAAATTCGATCTTATCGATTATTCTCCGATTAATCGATTATTATGCACAGCCCTAGTTGAATAGGAAAGCAAATCATGACCCTTGAATCACCTAAAAAAGATTAAAAAGTAAGAGGAAACAAAGTGCGCCACAGTACAATGTTTTCTGCAGGATCACGCGACGAACCTGCAACCTGAAGAGTGAGTGCGAATGGAAGAAAATACTACTGAGCTTTGAAATGATCAAGGTTTATGGGAACTAGTTTCCTGTTTTTAAGATTATAATAGAGGCTAAATATGAGCATTAGGCACTGTTGTGATAGATAAGAATATGGCTCAAGAATGTTATCGTCAAGGGCGACTTTGTTGATTATATGAGAAACAGACTTGACAACTCTAAAAGTAACTAAAATGTGTAAAAGCACTGCCATCTCGATGCTCAGACTGTCAACTAAAAACGCGATGCCTTTTTCTGTTTTGATTTCTATTTCTGTTGTTTAACTAAATAGAAAACGAAAAAGAAAATTGTGACGTCATCCCAAAAGGGTAAAAATTCAACTACGTATATATTCACGTTGCTTGTAGATGAGGGTTGGTCATGTTTTGATTTGTTAAGTTGGAAACTGCGTGGCCTCATTTTTGTTATTTTGGAAACCATTCGATAATTCCCAAATACGAGGGTTGCTATTTATATTTCTGGCCTAACAATGAAAAAACAAGTATTTATGATCGAAACTAGTTTTATTGTTTTTCAAAATGTTCTCCATTAAGATTGACACACTTTTCCATGCGTTTGAACCAATTTTCGAAGCACTTTTTCCACTCTGTTTGAGGCAGCTCCAAAATATGCGCTTTGAAACAAAAAACGGCTTTTTCTGGTGTTGAAAATCGTTGACCACGCAGTTTTTTTTTGATGTACGGGAATAAAAAGAAGTCATTGGGTGCCATCAGGGCTGTATGGTGGATGGCCCATCAACTCGACCTTCTGGCTGGTTAAATATTCAATTGTTTGAGCAGCGGTGTGAGAGCTTGCATTGTCATGATGAAGAATGATTCGCCTCTTCTTTGAAGTTTTCCGAATTTCTCCAATGACTTCTGGCAAACAAATGGTTGTGTACCATTCAGAGTTGACCGTCTTACGTTGCTCTAACGCCACTGTTGCCACATGACCGGTAATGCCAAAGAAACAGGCAACCATTTGCTTCGATGTGCTTCTTCCGCGAACAACTTTTGTTGGAATTGGCTCGTCTTGAAAGACCCACACAGTTGATTGCTGTTTTGTTTCGGGGTCATATGCGTAGATCCATGATTAGTCACCTGTGCAGATGTTATACACAGCCTTTGATGCACCTTTCGCAAATTTTTTCAACATTTCAATGCACCAGTCGACGCGAGCCTTCTTTTGAGCATTGGTCAGGTTATGCGGGATCCAACAGGAACAAATTTTTTTGACGGCCAAATGATCATGTAATATCTTGTTGATGCTAGTCATACTAATGCCCAAAGATGCCTCAATCTCACGGTATGTCACATGACGATCTTGTTTAATCAGTTCACGCACAGCATCGATGTTTTCAGGCACAACGCCAGATTTTGGACGGCCTTCACAGATTTCGTCCTGGAGTGAACATCGGCCACGTTTGAATTCATTATACCAGTTTTTACAGTGCTGTAGGATGGAGCTTCATCGCTATATAATGTATTAAGTTCATTGATGCACTCTTGTCGTGATAATCCACGTCGAAAGTTATGAAAAATAATTGCACGAAAGTGTTCACGGGTCAATTCCATTTTTTACTAGGGAATACACTTTTCAATTAACTGCAAACAACACTAATCGCACTCAAATGACAAAATGTTGTGGTTGAGGTTATGTTCAACAATGTAAAGTTTACACCGGAAATGTCAGCTGACGCCTGGAAACAGTCAGCGTTGCCAAGGCCAGAAATATAAATAGCAACCCTCGTAACGTTCGTAAGAATGTTACCTTTTTGTATTTTAATCTATACAAGGTGTAAAGGAAATGGCGGAAAAACTTCAGTACGTTACTCTAAGGTGAAAAATAAACAGAAAACCTCTATACCATTTTGCTGTTAACACTATTTTGAAGAAGGTATTGGAAGTCGTAAATTGCTTAGTTGATTCCGCATTCTTCATAAATACAACAAAATATTAATGTTTAAACAGAGTTTAAACGTGAAAAAAACACTAATTACGTACGGTTTATAGTTTTTTTTTGTACTAGTGTATTAGTAATCCACTTCTTAAAATGGTAAATTCCTTGCAAGAAATGCCTTTTGAAAATATTGCAACGTTACACGTTACTAACAATAATAACTAAGATACGAGATTGCAATCACAACTTGCGTACTCACTCCTTTAAGCGTACCGCGTTGCCAAATGTAAAAAGTTTTAATTGCTAATATTTTGAAAAATAGGCAGTTAAGGCCAACTTGGTATAGGAAATTACTTCTTATTTTTGAGCACAGAATATCGTACTGTAGTTTTTTCCGCCATTTCTTTTACATCCTGTATAGTTTAAGTACTTCATACTTGTCAGGCAATCAAATCAAAATATATTTGGCATTTGCAAATTTGAAAAGTACATATCTGGTAACATGCTAAGTAATAAATGACGGAAAATATAACCTTCAAAGTTCAAATAGATATGTCAAAGCCACTTTGACATAAAAAGTCTGATTTACACGATTGCTTATGTCAATCTAACCCTACTTTTTTCGATCGCAAATGGCTGCTACAGCCTATCATTATTATTTACAAACCTTGATGTTGAAAACATAACCTCAACTAAACCGAACAACTATTGAAACTCTTTTTTATAAACATATTTGCATATAACTACATTTTACAATTACAATCTTTGCTGATGTTCAAACTTTATAATCTCATTTTTGCAGGTAAACTTCTAGATTGTGCCTTGTCAATTATTGAAAAGAATGCAATTAAAAAAAGGTACCTATTGGTATTTGATGCAATGGATCCACAGCATATTACAGAAATAACAATGGTTTGGTTCAGCTTGTAATTTTACATTTGATTTAAATATCGTAATGAATAACCAATCAACAAGTCTTATCTACTACTGGTTCCATACTTGAAATAAATAATAATTATAACAGTATTGTTTAATGTTATTTATTTATTTATTTATTTATTTATGAGAAGAAAGTATTGCCTGGAAAAACTTGGTTACAAAGAGACAATGTAAAGCTATATTATTATAAATTATCAGTCATTCGAAAATGATTCTTCAAGTTAGAATAATATCTACTATGATACATTTTTAAAATTTTATCAACAATTTTTAAATTGTTATGTAATTTAGTGAAGAAAAGTATTAATGCTGTTGATCAAAAGAATGTGATAGGAAATGCATTTAAAATATTAAAAGAAATTATGACTTTTGAAACCTTATTTAGTTCATGATAATCCAAACTTAGTTAGCTCTAAAATTAACTTGCAATGCAAATACTAGTTATGAAGTAGGATCAATATTAAATCATATAGTGTCAAATGGAGAGAAAAAAGCTGTTGCTTATAGTGCAAGAACTTTAAGTAAAACCCAACAAAATTCTTGTCTAACAGGCAATGAAAGTTTAGTGTAGGTATGGAGTTAAGAAATTACAATAAAAAACTATATGGTTATTAATTAACAGAAACAGTATTATAATAGAAAAACATAAAAGTAGACCTAATAGGAGATTTATGTGTATTTATTAAAGATCACCTATAGTGTAAATTGAAATAACTGAACTAAAGTTATTATGAAACAATTAGTAAATGATAAAATTATTAAAATACATGCAAATCACTTACTTGTAATGTTGATAACTAGATTTTGAATTTTAGGTGGAATTCTAGCTGATAGGAAGAAGTATTTGCTTTAAAATTCAGACCGAGTTCCATTTCATTTCAGTATAGTTCAAATTGTTGTTTGGTGGTTTTTGGCTTTTCACATATCGTACTTCTTTGATCAAAGGTTTCATTTATAGCTGAAAAATATTTTCAAAATATCAAATGTAGGATATTTTCTTGATAGACGGCATTCATAGTATAAAAAGCTTGTGCCAGCTAATGGAGGTTATGTGTTGATAAGCAAACGATATCCACATGATTAGTCAAATTTGAAACACATTTAAATTGAATACACTGCAATACTTAAATGTTTATTCATTATTTACCTCTGCAACATCAGTATATTTAGGGGTAACGGTTTTTAAATATGACACTTGCAATTTGCACCTAACCTAAACTTGGTTTACTTTAGCAAGCAACTGTCAATTGACAGTTGCATCAATTCTTTATTAAGAAATTTCATTTTTTATTGTTGACATGAATGAATAATTTAAATGTCATATTATTTAAAATGATAAATAGTTTTATAAGCTTTTAATTTCACAATCTTCTCAATACTATATTTAAAATTTTTATTTTGTTAATATTTATTTTCTATTAAAATCATAAAAAATGCACAGCTTTTTGAAATTAGTTGTGAAATGCTACATAACCTAAAACCATTTAGTAATTTTTTGTATTATGACACCCTGTAGAGAAAAAAAGGTTTAAAAGTAAGTACGTTCGCTTAAAAATAATTACAAATTTCAAAAATTAAAATATTTTATTGCAACCAATATTTCACATTTCATCAGAGGAATCAAACAATAAATTATTTTATTACTTTTATTAACTCAAGTTCAACGTACCATACATATTGTTTAAGGAAAAAAACTGGAACAAAAACAATTCAAATGATTTCAATTTTGAATAGCGCGATTGATGTTAGCATTACTTTTAAAAGATCATCTACAAGTTGAAGGTTAACAACATACACACAGAAATTTGCTATTGTCATCATATTATTCTATTGTTGTAAAAAACAAATAAATGAATACAATAAAATTTTTTTGTAATGATACTTTGTTGCTTGAGGTGATGCTAGAAATGGAAAGGGACCATTAAAAATATTTTTATTACATCTCCCAAGCGATTTTATAGCATAGCATAGAATTGAATTAATTGATTTCTTTTATTAATAGTTCCTCTTTCTTTAAAAAATTGTGGTTTTTAATCTTCAGCAGAAAGGGATTTAAAAAGAACAAGTTTGTCAAGTCTTTTTTTATTTAATTTGAGTAAAACTAAATTTAACTAAACTAGAAATTTCTATATCCAAAAATAAATATGTAAAACCTTGATAAAACAAAATAAATAATAGGTATCTACAATTTTTATTTTTGATACAATATTTCAAAGATTTGTTTCAATTTCAAACTTGTCTTCAAATCATTGCAATTAATGTAAAAGCTAGTTACGTTACATAAGTATATAGGGTGTCTCCAAAAGGTTGGAATATAGCTTAACTGCAGACTCCTGGGATAAAAATGAGAAGATTTAACCCAACTTACCTACATCCAAAATCGCCTCGTTAAGTCGGTACAAGGCGTAAAAGCTTTTTGAAAAAAATTAACTTGGTATAAATATAGTAAGCTTTGATCGATTTTTATAATTTTTGGTATGGCATGTTTTGTGACTGTAAGTCACGTTTCGAGATGGTTTTGGTCTTCATCAGCAAGTTGCAAGTGTATTAAACAAAAATGTCGCAATACAAATTTGATGATAACTTTTCAGTGCCTAGGCTGAGAACTTTCAATTTTTTTCCCCAAAAAGATATTTTCTTTAAAAACATTTTTTGTATCTTTGTAATTTTTGATAACGCTTAAGGTTTATTCACAAAAAAATAATATGGCATGGTATGTAATGCAAAGTTTATTAGTGATAACTAGTCTTAAATTACAACAAAACAATACTAAACTAATTACTTAAGGAGGTACAGGACCTTAGTGAAAATGATGAAAACATCATGAAATTTTGAGGATCAATAAAAATATTTATAATATTTGTTGTCTGAAAATTTTAGCGACCTAGGGTTCATAGTTGTTTTATAAAAAAAATTTAAAATTAGCCTATTTAACATTATAACAGCATATCAGACCCCACGCGTATCTATTATATCAATACTGTTAGCTATGAAAAAATGGTGACACTGCTCTGAAAAACTACATGTGCGTAAAAAAAATTTTTTGAAATTTTTGAAAAAAAAATTATGTCAAGGATTCTTATTTACAAAAATAATTAACTTTAAAAAACACTAATTTTTAAAAAGCAGTCAGCCATAGTTAATGTGCGTTATGTTGACGGCAACGGCGCAACGGCGGATTGAGAGGGAAATTCAAAATTCAAGGAGATCGTATTTCAAAAAATAAATGTTAAAGTTTTTAAAAACCTTTTATTATATATTATAAAACATAACAAAATTAAATAATAATTCGTTTACCTTTTCAAAAATTACGTTTTTTTTCTTCGTTCATTTTTTATTGCTTTCAAGAATCTTGTTAAATAAATTTCACCTCTGCTTTATTTGTAAACATACACACTTACGAATCACCAATATAACACCGTGGACGCATGCGCAAACACGGTTAAAATTGCTACGCTGCCGAACTTTTTATTATTTTTTAAAAAATATTTAATAATAAAAAATTAATTATTTCATGTATATTTAATAGTAATTATGAATCATTTTGTAATGATCTGATAATTAACATACATAAAAGAATAATTTCAACAAGCCAAAAGTCATTTAATCACAAGTTGAAATATTAATTTTTAAAAGTACAGTCCGAAAAAAGTTTATCCTTTAGTGTAGTGTATACTAATTACAGATACCTACCGCGGAGTAAACTTTTTAAATTTACTGTACGTCCTATACCTCTTAATTCTGATCACACTAAACTTCGGTGCTTTTGACATGTAATAAACAAATGATACTGATTTGACGTTTAAAATAAGGTATTCTGGCTAACTAGATTATTCCTATCAAAAAAGCATTAATGCTAATCAGATTTTATTTTTTTGTAGATAAACCTTAAGCGTTATCAAGAATTACAAAGATACAAAAAATGTTTTTAAAGAAAATATCTTTTTGGGGAAAAAATTGAAAGTTCTCAGCCTAGGCACTAAAAAGTTATCACCAAATTTACATTGCAACATTTTTGTTTAATACACTTACAACTTACTGATGAAGACCAAAACCATCTCGAAACGTAACTGTATATATAAAAAATATAAACAAATAGAAGTTAATAGGCAGTTGCCTTCTCATTTGCATCGGGCATCAGACACTGTCTATATCAGGGATGGCCAACCAGAGTTTGATTCTGTTCAAGTTGTAATTTAGCAGTTATACAATCTGCTAATATATTGATTGTTCTTTTGTTAACCACGCTAATCTTTACAATAAGAGAGAAGCGACTGCAATAGAAAACACGCGCGGCGGATACCAAGGTAGTAGTAGTAATTCTTCAAAGTTTGGGCAAACAGTGGCTCCGAAAAACGGATTATAGGGGTCAATTTACACTCGGTGTAATCACCCAATAAAGGAATCACAGTTAGAGATTTTGTACTATTTGAAAACGAGAAATGGACATAACCCAACAAAGGGTTGGGCCGATTTCGACAAACCTTAAAGGGCAAATGAAGTATACGGCGTGCGCGCGGGGCAAAAGGTGAAAAAACAAAATTAATTGGGACCTTATGAGTAGGTCTAACGGCCTAGAACCAGGGGCGCTGCAATGTAGAACCAGCCCTAGGCAGTTCCAAATTTAGCCCTATAAGGGTTCGTGAGATGTCGAGGTGAAGGTTTTGCACAGATATCGAAACGGCATTGGCATTTAGTACCCCAAGTGAGTGTCTTCACCTCAAGACGTCTGCAGCTGCTCGAACCGCTTTTTCGATTTTTACAATTTGGCTGCTTGAAAATTATAAGAGGCAAAGGGTCTTCGCCGATCGACGCAGCTCGGTAGGTACCATGGAGGTATAGAAGAACAGAATCTGGTGAAAAACGAAGAAACCACAAAGTTCCCCTAAAAAGGTTCGGACAATTTTCGAATTTTGCAACCCCTAACCAAACCGTCCGAAGATGATCCAATGATCTGCATTAAATACGTTTTAGTAGCCTATACCTAATTATGTAAGCAAATAAATACTTCTCTAGCGCCGTTATTTTTTGTAACTAACAGTTCCACGTGGTGTTCCTATCAGTCTAGGCACTGGTCGAAGCTCCCATATTTCATCGTTTCTGTTTCGGCGTCCGGGGTCGCCCGGCCTACTGCTGTTTTGGATCGCATCCACGCTGCATTCGGGCACCCTACGTTTTTAGAGGAACGTAGGCCCATGTACAACGCTGGTTACCCGGGATCAGCCTGCGATACGTGACGCACGTTACCGAATTCAGCAATCCCTAACTTCACTGCGCCCGTTTACGTCGTTGCCACGGGAGAAGGCGTGGCTACTGGTGCGGGTATGTAATCCCTGTTTTCCTGAGTATTTGCTTACAGGACACGTTTCTGTCCGTAGTGCTAGTAGATTTACGGCCCCGAAGTCCCTTTGCTGTTTTTGCTACCGTTTATTCCTACCAACCGCAATTGAGCTCCTTCTTCACAACATGCGCGTGTGGAGATGCGGAGTTGAAGAAAAGTATTTGTATGCCGCAAAACAAGTACCACAGCTTTTACTTTTCTGTACTTTGTTCACCTTCATCTTCAGTTATGAATCTATTTACGCCGTCAATTAGAATTTTTCAACTTCGACCGAAGAGATTTCCGAATGGAATCTAAGACGGCCCCACATCTTTGGCGGAAAACTACAGTAAGCTATCGCTATCTATCTATTTCTCTCTCTCTCTCATTAGAACCAAGCCACCGAGTACATGCCTAGCTATCTTCAGGTAAATTAGTTTTCAGATATTCTCTTACAATTGCGATATCTTTGGTTATACACCACTGGTAAAATTGCGTGTGCATTTAAACCACGCCTCTGTACTTTAAATAGTATTAAAAAACAAAAAAGACGTCACTCTCTTTTTTTTACATGTGAGTAAGGATTCTTCTATGCCGTGGACCTAGTAGATAGCGGTGCTCTCGTAGTATGAATGAGCATGCCCGTCGTGATTGCCTTTGTACCAGCAGAAGCGGTAAAGCCGACAAACAAGGGCGATCGGTTCGAAGACGGAACCGACTCGCAGATCGCTTCACAATTTTCTCCGGAATGACCAGGTCCGACAAATAGTATGAAGTTTAGTCGGAAGTTTGTTATCAAACCAATCCTATAGTCCAGTTCTTATTCTTTTGGGATGACGTCATTATCTGGTAACTTTACGTGTCACTTAAATTAAATCAGAAACAAACTTGACAACCCTAAAGGTAACTAAAATACATAAAAGCATTTCGATGTTAATTTCTATAATTAATAAACGTGATGCCTTTTTTGTTTTGTTTTCTATTTCTGTTGTTTAACTAAACACAAAATAAAAAAAAGATTGTGGCGTCATTCCCAAAGGGTAGAAACTTGACTACATCCTACCCCTTGACCGTGTGCAGCGTTCATTTTACCAAAGTGCCAAATTCCAATTAGGCCGAAAAAAAAAGGTATAAGCCTACAGTGGCCTCTACTGCTTCGCAACAGCAGGAACAAGCATAATTTGAGTTGTGCGGTGGACAGGAGGCCGTGTAGGTAGTGGTTTGCAAAACGGGTAGGAGTAAGCGTCGCAACGGGTAGGTGATGTTAGCCATGAAAGGCGCCAAGAATTTTCAAAAACGGGCAGAGCGGACTCTGTTTAACCAACTGGCCTTATAAAACGCTTCGTGTTTTATTCTTTTTTTAAGAGAAAAAGAAAGAGAAAGAGAGAAAAGGGGGGGAAGTAAGAGAGAATCTATTTCATCTTCAGGACGCATTGGTATTGACTTCGAAATTATTTCGTTTTGCATCGTAGATGGAAGAAGAAGGCGGTGTTCAAACTGCAAGTTGGTCACCGATCATCTTTTGTTTGTGGTTTTTTAAACAAATATTCCACATCTCGCGAACGCCTGGTTCTGTCAAGTTGGGAGTTTGATTGCTAGATGTGGTAAGGAAATGGATTTTAAACAATCCGGGCACCACCGATAGTCTTTTGTTTTCTTTTTACAGATATCCTGCATCTTGAGAAGGGCTGGTTCTATCTAATTGAAAATTTGATTGTTATATGTAGTTGAAGGGTGGCTTCTTAAACAATCTGGGCACCAGCAATCATCTTTTGTTTTTTCAACAGACATCGTGTATCTCGGAAACGGCTGATTCTATCGAGTTGGGACTTTGACGGTTAGGTTATAGGTGGAACCCGAGGCCTAGTGCATTTAACTCGTGTAGAAAGATCAATGGTAGGTGAAGCCCGACCTAGAGCCACCGACGGTAATTCGTTCAAGGGCGGAGACCGAGCCGCAGTGACATTTAACTACCTTAAGAAAGTCGAGGACGACGATACCCGGCCAGGGACCCCTGAAGAAGGTCCTTGCAAGGACGAAGCCCGAGCCTTAGTAACATTTAAATCTATTAAAAAGCTTAATGCAGGGATTACTAAAGGTGGCTCGTTCGAGGGCAGAGCCTCATCCGTAGTAAGCTTAGTTTATCTCCATTAAGAAGTTAAATGGAGAGTGAAGGGTGTCCGGTAGGATTCGAACTCTCGTTTTCTCGAATGTATTCTGTGCAATTAAATAAATAATTGAACATTAGGAATTTACTGTTGATATCTGTATGGTGTTTTATCCAATTCTACATCGGATATATACCTGGACAAGTCATCATCCTGTATATGTCTGTCAAAATAGGTAAAACATTATACAATGGTTTCCATCTTATAGCATTATTAATAGTCAGCAATTGTCTTTTATTTAACTTTTAGAATACTTTGTTGCAGCTAAAGTTTAAGCCATTCAATATCTGTGTTAGGACCACAGTTATACAGTAGTTAGGGCAGAGAATAACGAATGTGACCTTTAGCACTGAGATCGGATAAATTAGCAAAATGGTGCCTATTCTGGAGATAGATTTGTTGATCACTGGCTCAAAAATACCCAGATTCCTTTAAAACTGATTTAGCTTCGCTCAAAAATCCATACGTAAGTTTTTCGAAGTATTAAACAAACACCCTGTATGTTAACAATAAGAATATTAAACCGAGAATTATTTTAGATTCTCATCTAAATGCTTCTACACTATTTCAATTTTATTGTCAATCTCAAGTTCATTTTTAAAACGGCTCTCCCTTTTTATCATTGTTCATTTCTGGTTTTTCTATTTTATAGCTATCATTTAGCTACTAATCTCCAAAAAAAATTATATTAATAGCAAGAGTTATCTGTAATCTGCGCATACAAACAAAAGCAGTATTTCTTATAATTTATTACTGCGGTTTTTATATACATTAAACATTCGAAGAATTTCCACGCCTTGCGTTGGCGTTGGTGGTGCATTGTAAAAAAAAGAGTATTATCAGCACAGAAGAAAACGAAGAAATATTATTAGCATAAAAATATTAAGTATCCAAAACAAAATCACTCTTGGCAGTAGTCTTTGGCATTGAGCTCCTCCCCACTTGGGGGGTACTATAAGAGAGGTCGTTGTGCCTCTGGAGAAGCTACTCACCTACTGTTGTGACAACCATACTAATCTCTGTTCGGGTAAGTTATTTGTTGTGCTGCATTATTGTATGCATTGTTGACATCGAAAAGAAAAATTTAAACAATTTGAAAAATATAATCGTAAATTGTGTGGTTCGTTGGTTTTGTAAATATAAAAGTTTTGTGTGTGGTTATTTTTAGTGAAAATCTGAGGTTTTAAGTAAATTCCAGTATTAATTGTGTAACAGATCGCAAATTAATTCTAACCGCTTCGTTAATTAACGAAAACATTTTTGCCGGTTTGTTAAATTCAGACACATCTAAAAATCATAATTTAATAAAGGTGTAAACACATTTGTTAATTAGAAGAAAATTAGAATTTATATCCAATTAATAATAGTAACCAAAACGGAAACCGTGCTAACCTAGCGTTGAAGTTTCTGAACCCTTTTTTACTCTTTACAGACGAAATGTTGGTATATACAGCAATCTTAACACTGTCTTCACTGGTATTCATCCATGGGGCTGAACAAAATCAACAAGTCCCTGCAGCTCCAGAAGGACCAGCTAAGCAAGTTCTATTACCCGCAGGACCTCCACCACAACCCCAATTTTCATCCGAATTGAATTACAACGTGAATTTGCTCGAACCCCAGTTTCAATATCCCGGATTTAATTACATCCCGGAAAAACAACCTTACCCCAGGTAAGTGAATGTTTAAAAAATATCCTTGCATGTTTTCATAAAGAGAAAAGAAAGAAAAATAACTGTTATAAGTGTGCTGTGAAGGTGACAAAGGGATATTCGTGTTGAATTTTAAATTATCATTAGTATTACAAACGGCGCGTTGAAGTTTTAAATATTTCAAACGGTTTTTAAAACAACACACAACGATTCGTAGTTCAGATATTTTGTTCGTTTTTCTTTTTAGTATGTGTATGTGCGACCTTCAATTATAGGTTAAAAGTACAACTGGCTGTTTAGTTACGTAAAATTAAGAAAATTAGCGCCTAAATTGTAATTGTACAACTGTAAAAATTAAATTACCCAAAGGCAACACGGTTATTACGAGTGTTTTAATGTGTGCAAAATAGAAATCCTGGAAACAGATTTCTCGTATGGTTTTTAATTCTTATTAGTAGGTATTTAATTTCAATTACTGACAGATCTAATTTCATTTAATTAGATTAATTGCCAATATTTGTTTTAGTATAAATAGTTTTCAAAATTTTAAGTTTTAAGCACAGTTCTCTTTTTCTTCATAAGATAATTTTTATTGGGCAGTTATTAATGTTTGAATTAAATAAAGACATCCCAGTCAACTACGAAATTAAGGTTTGTCGTTTCTACTTAATTTTGAGGTTCTGTTGTTTGTAGGTTTCAAGTACTGTTCAAAAAGGACACTTATATACCTTCTTTTTTCTGATCGCACGGTATATTATAATATAATATGTAGGTATAATCTGTTTTAGATTATGAAATATCTGGGTGAGCGATGATTTATAAATTTTAACCTTGGGAAAATTGGTATGTCTTGTTGGTGGTATAAGATGCATTATTAACAGTTCATGTGGAGATATAAAAGGATTTTCTTTAATTCATTTCGTGCTTATCTTGTCTAGATTTTTCAATATTTGGGTAATAAAAATTTTAGACACTGGATATCCCACAAGTTTTTTATGCAATGGGATATTAAGTGTCAAAAATTCTTATTACACAAATATAAATATTAAAAAATCTTGACGAGACAGGCACTAAATGACTGTACAACTGCATGTATATTTCGATATTACGTGCTAATAATGCATTTCGTAGCACTTACACTTCTTTTATTAGAAGACACATCAATTTTCCCAAAGTTAAAATTTTAATTTTTTTTATACTTTTGGGAAATATTTTATTTTGCTTAGATATTTTTAGTTTATGTGTTGGTAATTAAAAACATTTCCAGAATTTTAAAGTTAGTTATGTTAAGATTATGTTTCGTATTTAAATCATTAAATGTCAATGTTTTTTATTTCATTGCATTTAATATTATTTATAATAAACAATATTTGAATATTGTAAGTTGTGTAATCATCCTTTAAGTTTTGTTTTTGTAAATGTATTATTTGTCAGTTTTTAAACTTGACATAACCTAGTTATTTCATTTTAAGATTAACATTTATCAATGATGAAGCCATTGCCTCAGAAATTAATCGGAAGTTTTCAAATAAAAAACGTTTATTCGTTAGTACGAACTTTTTTAGATTTTCAGTTTTTACGTAAATAAATTACAACATTGATAGTTAAAAATTTGAAACAATTTCAAATGCATGCAATATAATTTTAAGTGAATTAACAGAATTTCCAGTTATGTTAAAGCAGTTTTAGGTTAGAAAAGTTAGGTTAGAGGCTGTTGTTGAACCTAGTATGACAATTTTTAAAATATAATACACTTGAACTTTACCAAAAGCACAAAGGATTAATTATAAATATTCGCTTTATGTAAATAATGTCTTAATTGTCCTTGAGAATTAGAATTCGCAGAGGTTTTATCCCCACACTAAAACTATCTGCCTCTCGGTTTACGTCATACTCAAAGCCACCAATAATATTCAAACAAATTTAGTGCGCCATCTACACTTTTATTTAGAACTGTATTTGTAAACAAAAAAGCAAGAGGTAATGTCAAAAGAAGTCCGAGTTTTGATCTTTAGGTTATGTAACTGTTAAATTTCAAATTATGTAGATTTACTTACGCATACCATTAAAAATTGGCTGCCTCGCAGTATTTTATTTTAAATAAATACCGTTTCTCTCTTCTGCATACCTATGCAACATGGAAGTTTCCTCAACATGGTTTAATTTTGTTATTGTGTATTATTTAAAAAAAGAAGAACTTTAGTTGTGCATTCCCTGCATAAACAATAGTTTCTTGGAAATAAAGATATTATTGAATTATTAAAAGTTAAAACTTATGTGTTGTTTTACAAAGAGTTAAGTTGCCCATTATAATCTATAATACAATTTATCGAGAATTATTATAAAATACTATCCAAGTCCTGCCGGTTACTTGGTTTTTCTTACGAAAACCTTCATCATCACTGAAAAATAATGGAGCTGAACGGATTTGATCATCAGTGTTTGTCAAAAAATATCTAAATTCTTATTTAAATCTTGGAAAAGCTTTAAACTTAAAATTTCACACCTAAGAGTACATAAGTCTTACCACTCTACAAGAATCATGTAGGTATTTTATAGCTAGGAAATGTTGATCTAGTGCAATTCATAAAATGCCTTTTTTAATTACTAGTAAACAATTATAATTTTACTTTTTGGTAGCTCTCCTAATGGTGGAAAACTGTTACGCTCAATTAAAACATCAATATACATATAAAACAAGTAAAAAATCTATTAATATTATATACAACAGTTTAGAAAACTTAAAACTAATGTATAAAAGAATAACAGCTGTTAATTAAAAGAATTGTTAAGATATTCAGAACCATCCTCATTTTTGAGAAATTAGTTTCAATGTTTTTTTTTTCACAAATTCAGTTTCTTCTGCTTTATTTTGATCTGTATTCAATATGATCAATAAACATTGCCGAAATATTGAATTACAATAGAGTCTCTCTTATATATATATATATATATATATATATATATATATATATATATATATGTATATGTATTTCTTTTATATTTGGGGAATTCGGTCTGAGTAATTATTTTATATATATATATATATATATATATATATATATCGGTCAAATAAATACTCTTGACTATTAATTTATATGATCAGATCAGAAATACGAGTTAAGTTTACGAAAACGCATTATTATTTACTTTTTTCTAAAATTTAAGTTTTAATAACCTCAAACTTATAAACTGACGTTTAAACTTGTCAAATGCAATGTAGATGAACAGCGCCTTGAGAAAATCGTTATTGAGCTCAATTTGCGATCGTTTTTTGTTTGGTGTCGGTACTTTGTATCACAATCAACTGGCTTTGATGACACATAGATGACACACAGTACATTACGCTACCCAGTAGAGAGTATAATAATTATTGCCTATTAGTTCTTTCTTTTTGAAATTTGATGCAAAGAAACCCCTTTAATATTTTAAATATTAATAATTTAATTAAAAGTCAAAAAATACAGTTTGTAATTAATAAGAAAAACACGCTAAAAATATAACCTAAACTTCATTTTTACCTAACCTCTTCGAATCGTTTAAGTTGTCGATAATAAAAAGAATGAAATCTATCAAATTTCCATGGCTTATTCTGTTGTTTTACAATTGGAACGAATAATACGGTAGATTTCAATAAAAACAGGAAATGGAATTTTGCATAATGTAAACTGGGCTTTGTCTGTCAATCATTATTTGTCTATTTGACAATGTATTGCCTGTCAAAGAATTTATTAAAATATACAAAACCTAACCTATTTATTTATAGATTGACAGATATGTTAACCTCGTTTCTAATAAACTAATAAAACATTTAACCGTACCTGGTGTCACTGGGTATACACCGTTCACGATGTTTCTGGGTCGTATGTGGTTGTGGCAGAATAACAGTTTGAGTATCATAAACTGGGCTGTTTATTTATTAAGTCGGTTTGTAGAATCTTATTGACGCTTAATGTACTTTAAGGTTATTATTTTATGACAGTTTGACCACAGGCTGTAAAAGATTGTTTCACGAAGATTTTTATTTATTTATATTTATAAATATAAATTTATGTTTTTATTTATAATCTTTGGCATTCTTCTTAATTGGCATTAACATATGCAAAATATAAAAAAGTTTGATCTTCTTTTAACAAAGCAAAACTAATCGGTACTAAACATTTATGCAAAATTTTTGATCGCGCAACAGCAACAAATACAGACGCAGGTACGGCAATTTTCAAGAAAAAAAGAAGCAACACTTCCAACCTAACAAAATGAAAGCATGACCTATTACGACCCAGAAACATCGTGAACGTTGTATACTATTTTCACCCCGTAATTAAATTGAAATAGTTTTTAATTAATTACCATTGCACCAAATTTGTTACTTTTTTTTCTTCTTAAGGAGGTTATTCTACCAAGCAAACTAGTAGAGGAAAATCTAAATTTGGAATATAATGCAGCTGTAAATGTTATAAGCTACATACTAAAAGAATACATAAGAAAGAAGATTAAATGCGACTTTGCAAGATGATAAGGCAATCCAAGAATCTTTGGATCTGTAATGTAGGGCAAGCGGTTTCGAACCAATCTAGATTGACACTCACGGAACTGCCAGAACATGCATGCTTTAAGGGATTTTAGGAATCTGGCAGTTGCTACAGTTGGCAATTTGCATGGAAAGAGCGACATCTATTGAAAATCAAGAAACTAATGCGATAGTAAAGAACATTGTTGCAGGAAACAGTTAGGAAATTAGTTATCAGATCTGGAGATTTATTGTTAGCTTTGATAACGCTGCTTGAACAATTGTTCACTGTTAATTCCGCACTATTTAGAAAATTTAATGTCATCTATTGGTTGATGGAAATCACAAATTGAAACACAGAACGGAGAGTTTTTTGTTATACGACTTTTTTACCCTAAAGTGCACCGTTTCCGAGATACAGGCTGTCGAATTTCCATTTAAAATTTCTTATTTCCTCAATATTTTAAGAACAAAATATTGGAATGGAATTTTCCACATGTTTGTTACTATAAGGTGTCTACTATTCTACATGGTTTTGTATTTGATATCTTCATCGGTGGTTGGGCTAGCTCCCTACGCTGAAAGAATTGTTACGTCACTGAAAACTTGAAAAAGAAATTTTATTTTCAAAATCAGCAGCCGATTTGAAATAAAAAATTACCCTTGCATTATTTTCGTAGAATGTCTGGTGTGCTAGTAAACTCAAAATCTATTAAATTCGACTGGCTATAGCAAGGTCATACGTCATCTAAAAAACAGGATTTAATCATTTGCCCTAAACTGAACCTTTTTTGTTACAAAACTTTTTTTTTCTTAAATTGCAGCATTTTTGAGATACAGATACCTGAATGAACTAAACATGGTATTAGGAAAATAGTGTCTAAAACTGTAAGAGCGTGTAGTACTCGTGAGACTGAGTAAAGGAGTCTAGAAGTTTATGTGTCCGGAAATGCACCGTTTCCGAGATATAAGATGGCAAAGTTTCATTTAACATTTCTTGATTTTTCAATATTTCAAGAACAAGATGAGATATTGGGACGAAATTTTCTTGTTTGTTACTCCTGGGTATCTACTATTTTTTTTGTGTTTGATGTCTTCATCGGGGACGGGAAATTGCAGGGTGGCTAACCCTCTACTCTAAAGAAAATTGCTACGTCACTTAATTTCTGTCGAGGAATGCAATGCGACTAATTGCATCCTGTTTTTCATGTAACCTAACTATTTGGGAGATTTTGGAAAATCCAGTTTTACTGGAAAATGACGCGTTCTACAGCAAAAATTCAAGAGTAACTGTTTTTATCAAACCGATAGAATGATTTCTGCTATATACTAAACGTATTTTGACTGTACTTTCTTTGAAGATTACCTTAGCAAAATATCGAAGGTAGGCTCTACTATTATCTTGCAATAAGTGTCCCAAATATACAGAGTACAAGATAGTAAACAGTTAGCCTTAATTATATTCTTGCAAGGTAGCCTCTCTCATTGTCATCTAGCTTTCCTACCTGCTTCATCAAGGTCGGGAACGAATAAAAATTCAGGAAAATTTGCAGAAAATAACAATTCAAGATGCTATAACTACTGACTGAAGATCCTGTTCCATCTGAAGCCCCGCACGGACTAGAGAATGTTAGGCACGGCTAAATCGTATCTTAGCATTAATTCTATTTGAGCAATCAATCGTGTTGTTGCCGTATTGCTAGCACACAATACAAAAAATGTTTTAATTCTTTTTTGTCCTTCTTTATTATTTACAATTCTTCAAACGAATTGATCTTATAGTAGGTATTGAAAATTTAATGGAATTTCGAAGGCACCTTTGTTACATTTAAATTGTTATGGGCAGGAAAAGATACAAATAATTCATTTTCTAATTCTTATTCAGGAACATGATTTAAAAAGTGATACTGTCAATACCCAAACTGGTTCATACAGAACAATGACCCATCGAAACATAAAAATACATTCATGAAAGCATTTTAAAAATAAGAAACAATTACAGAAAGGAACTGTTAGCGCATGCATAAACAGTTCTACTTCCTATTAAGATCAATTAAATTACTTTTTAGCGGTTTATCTTACATTTGCAAAATCATATACACAAGGAGAGAGAAAAAACCGAAAGGAATACGAGCTCACGCCTTTCTCAATTACGCAATTTGTATTTAAGGAAAAAAATAACAAGCTCCAGAAACAAATTGAAAGTGTATCGAGATCTAAACGTAAACCACAAATAAATAACTGTTTCTTTTGCACGGAATTTCATTTTCCCTTAATAAAATATTTTTTTAACAATGATAATAATAAAAGCGTGCTTGAATTTAAAAGGAGAAACAAATATGCGGAACTAACAATTTTTTCTTTCATTTTTTTGATACGGTCTGTTGTCAGGTAGCATCATATATAGTAAATGCAATATAATTTTGTCACTAGACATGATATTACATACATTAAAAATTTGAAAACAATTCAAGGTTTCTCTTTAATTAAACTTAATTGTCTATTATAGTAACATTGCTACTAATGCTGTTTTACTGGTATTATTTTATAACATTTTTCCCTTCGGGGAATTAGGAAATCTTTACTCAAATAATGATATCAGAATGTTAATGATAAACACAGGTAAACCTGTTTTATGCAATAACAATTTTCCATTGCATTAAGTCGGATATTACTCATTAATTTTTAAAATTCTCTTTGAAATGTGCCACAATTTATTCCTTAGGAAGTTAATTATATAATAAGAACAAAGGTTGACCTATAAACTTCAAGGAACAATTTAAATTTGTTTATAAAAGTAGAACGATAGATTATGAAAAAGATAAAAGAATAGATTTAATTAGTTAATTTTGCATAATTTTAAATGAATACCCATGAGGAGTATGCAAAAGTTTTAAATTAAAGAATTATTAGTCGATTGGAATTAATTACTCGTTAGATTAAAGTTAAATGATAAAGATTAGAGGTAAAAATCACGTGACCCCCCACGCATTTACTTTTGTTTTTCATGCTTCTGTCATAATAGGAATTGTCATTGCTGTGTTGTCATTTGTAGCGATTTGTCGCTACACATAATAACGTTTTATGGAAAATGCGCCGTAGCAGTGATTTACAGAAATTGGGTAAAACAGCGACATTTTATTAAAATCTATTTTTTTTCTTTTGAAAAACTTGTTTCTTTCCCTTTTTAATCATTTTTATCATACCCTACGTTTGTTGCTTATAATTAATGTGTTATTTCTTTAATACAGTACAATACAGTTCTCAATTCTCTCACCTGAATTGCTCGCGGTAAAACACGTTAGTGTACTTTTACAGATATTTTTCTCATTATCAGTTATGGCAACACTGTCAGTTCTAACCATTTTAACCTAAATAGAGATTGAATACAGGGTGAAGATGTCAACAGTGTAAAAGATCGTGAACAGCATTTGTTACAATTCATCAGTCACTAATGTGAAAACAAACAAACACCCACTGGTTAATGTGTTTTGTGCAAGACATTAGACAGTTCGTATTTTACGGCACACATTAGTAGATAGTATTAACCTACTGTTATGCAGTTAAATACTTAGTAATAGTGTGACTACATACGTTTTATGCATTTTGTTTATGTTAAGACGATCTACCCCTATATCTCGTAGACAAATGAAGATAATAAAATAAGAAACATTAAAATGCACAATGAACTCAATCATAGATATCGCTATAACCTCAAAATCTTAAATAACATCCCTTCACTTGCTATACACCGTAGGAAAGCGAATACAAATAGCAATTTTTTGCCGAAAACGAAATTTAAATCGGCCTACTCAATAAAAAGTTATGGCACAGAACGTGTCGAATTTAATCGCGTTAACCACCAAAATATACGCATTTCAATTGTTTTAATGCTTATTTCGGAAAGAAAACAGATGCACATAAGCATCTCCAATGGAACAGTTTAAATGGAATCATTGAATTAAAAAGAAATTATTAAAAGTAGAATTAAAAAGAAAACAATGATAATCTTGCTGATAGAAACAACAAAATAATGAAATAAACTAAAATAGCTCCTGTGATTTTTTTTCATTTTTTGACTGTAATGTAATAAGTAACTCAGAATAATATTACAAGCAGATCTAGAATGCCTAGTAGAGGCCTGCACTGTCCGGATTTTCCTTGACGTGACCCGGGTCGAAGCCCGGTTTCGTGTCGGGCGGAGCCCCAGTTTAAAAATGTATAGGGCCTTTTCGGCCATTTGGTCTTGTCAAACCAGTCGGGCCAAGCCTGGAAATTCCGGCCTGTGCAGAACCCTAGAATGGTGCGCGATTTTCGTCCCAAATTTTTGTTTTAAGGGTTATAGATTGTGCTTCTGTTTTTTTAAATACATTATGAGTTTACAGATTTTTTGCATGAGGGTTGGTCATAAAGATTCACCCAATTTAACAGTGTAAACATTAGTTTTTTAGCTTAAACTGGTCTTACATGTATGATTAGGCTTTTTAAACGATTTTAGGTTAGGTTGCATGACAGAACACAGCTACAAATGCAACATTGTCAGTTTTATATAAAATAGAATTAACATCTTCAATAATTTATTTTTTAGTTATTATTATTAATACTTCTAATAACAGAAACAATATCAAATTGTTATGGGACTAATCTGTTTCCAAGAAAACATATTGACCGTTGAAATATTCCTATTTCAAACAGGCGATAGATTTGGCAAAGATTTATCGGACTTTTCCGGCCTAAGCGCGGTCAATCGGGCCGTTCGATCTTGTCGGACCTGTCGAGCTGTTGGAACCTATATATACCAGGTGTATACCTATGAAATGAGACTTTCAGCTATTAGACCACAGATGTCGCTAGGAGTATTTTTAAACTGTCCCAAATGTCTTATTTTTTTCTTCTGTCATCTGTCAACAATATTCAATTCATTGTTTGTGATGTTTCATACAACAACGCATTCTTTTCGCTCTTAAAAATGTCGAATTTCGTGCCTTCAAACTACGATTTGCGGACATCGTTGATTTTCTGTTATCAATTGAAGAAAAAACGCTTCTCAAGCTCATCAAATGCTTATAGAAGCTTACGGTGGACATGCTCTAAGCAGAGCACAGTGCTTCAGGTGGTTTGAAAAATTCCGAAGTGGTGATTTTAGCGTGGAGAACGAAGAACGTGGCCGGCCACCGAAAAAGTTTGAGGACGCCGAATTGCAAGCATTGTTGAATGAAGATGATGGTCAAACGCAAGAAATGATGGCAGAGCAGTTGGGAGTGACCCAAAAAACCATTTGCAAACGTTTGAAAGACATGGGCATGATTTTAAAGGTCGGAAGATGGGTGCCGCATGAACTGACTGAAAGGCAGCAAGAGAACCGAAAAACCACTTGTGAAATGCTGCTCTCCCGGTTCAAAAGGAAGTCTTTTTTGCATCGAATCGTTACGGGTGATGAAAAATGGGTGTATTTCTCCAATCCCAAGCGTAAACGATCGTATGGTCCGCCCGGCCACAAGCCAAAATCAACGGCCAAACCAAATCGCTTCGGCCGCAAGGCAATGCTGTGTGTTTTCTGGGATCAGCATGGTATGATTTGGTACGAGCTATTAAAACCAGGTGAAACAGTTGACGGTGCACGCTACCAACGACAATTGGCCGATTTGAACAGCGCTATACACCGAAAACGCCCAGAATATGCCGATCGGCGTCACAAAGTAATTTTTCTTGATGACAATGCACCACCACATCGAATAAGAGCGACCCGGGAATTGGTGGAGACGTACGATTGGGAACCGCTGGTGCATGCGGCTTACTCACCAGACTTGGCGCCTTCCGATTATCATTTGTTTGCATCGATGGGCCACGCACTTTCCGAGCAGCGCTTCAATTCTCACGAAGAAGCCAAAAAATGGCTCGATGATTGGTTTGCGGCCAAAGACGGCCAATTTTTTTGGCGCGGCATTCACAAATTGCCTGAGAGATGGGTAAAATGTGTCGCTAGCGATGGTTATTATTTTGAAGATTAAATTTGTAACCATTTTTTGTTAATAAACGTTTAAAATTGAAAAAAAAAGTCTCATTTCATAGGTATACACCTATGTACATATAATTCGTACCTATGTTCCATAAGGTATTTATCTATTGTTTTACCAGGTTCCTTTCAAAAATTACGCTCTAATCGCGTTCAGGGAATAACAAGAGTGCATCCTACTACATTACTCTTGCGCGTTCAGATTTTGAAAGCACAAACGTCCGGAGTGCGATCTTTTATACCACTTTCGACTGGGTACAAAAGGGTAAAAACAGTGAAAATGACAATGTTTATGAAGTTATGTTCGTGTTTAACCAATTCCTGCGTTATAACACTCACAATATTCCTATTGTTCATTTTTTCAAAACTTTGGAGTTTGAACATCGAACCTTTAAAGTAAATATAGGTTAAGATATATTTGTATACAATTTCTGTGTTTACAGCTCTGCTCTCAAGTGTTCAGAAAATTGTATAATTGGAGCGCGTTGGATTGCTCTACACCGATTAATCTTCTAGTGCTTTTTTTTTATTTCTGGACGAAATCCTACGGCTTTAAATAAGCGAAGAATTAAAGTAGGGGCAAATACCGACTTTTTAGTTGGAATTGTAGTGATATTGCAACGCTGTGTATCGACAACTCCGTGTCATTGATGCAATTGATGTATTAGGTTATGTCAGTACGTCAAATTTTTGCTTAATTCCTTTCCATTTATTTTTCGTAGATTTTGTGTAAACACGTCGTTTTGCTTTAATAACAGAATGAAGCTAGCGTTCAACTTTTTTTAAATATTTTAGAACTTTCAACTTCAAGTTTCAAAGTTTAAATCAACCTACAATCTCAATTTTCAAAAATGTAATTCCAAAAGCGGTCGCTACCAAGATTATAAATAAACCATTAGAAAGTACTAGATAATCAGAATGAATTAAGAAATTCAACACAAAATACCTTATACTTGGCTTCTGTTGAATTTTTCTCCTTCAACAAAGCATTTTTATCGGAAGAATTTACGCAAAATTCCACAGAATTTCAATAGTTTTGACCTCCTTGTTGATGTTCATGATTTCAGAGTATTGATTAATGCGTCTCTATCATTCCAGTAATTAGAATGGACTAGAAGAACCAAACTGCATGCTTTTATTGGTCTTTTTTTAATCTTAGAAGATTGCTGAACCGATTAGACAAGCACTGCAAAGCTGTAGTTAGTCGGCTAAAGTAGGGTTGCCACCCGGCCCGTATTTCACAAAGGCTTCCCAATGTTTATTTAGAGAGCCCGAAACGGACCCCATATACCTGGGGACTTCCCAAGGAGCCTTAAAGCCACCAACATGCTTTCGAAATTTAGATACAGACCGACTTTCGGAATATTTTTGAGTATCATTTAAGCCGGTTAAGCCTTTTAAGTCTGAAACATTTCCAGCCGGTGAGACCTTTCAGATTGTTTGGTTTTTCAATTCGGTAGGATCGATTGTATCATGATAAGGTTTTATGGGGTATCTCAAATTTAATTAGTTGAATAAGCTTCTAACAAGACAAAATTGATATAACGTTCGTGTACTGGTACAAAAAAGAAGAAATCACAAATCCTTCCATTTCATCCAAATGGACCCCGTTAGCTAGTAGGATCTTATTTATGCTGCCCGGGTCTCTGCGGCTGTTCGGGCCTGTCGGGTCGCACTTTTCGGCCCTACTGGGCTTGTCGAACCTGTCGAGCTTATCGAGTCGGTCGGGCTTTTCGAGGCATTATCTTTGTACTGATCCGAAGCGAACCGAGATCTCTTTCGTACTGACTCGGGCGGGCATTATTTTCGTAGGAACTGGAACAGGCATTAGCTTTATTATGCTGAACCGAACTGAACTTTAGGTCGGGACGGGGTCTCGGTTTAGAAATCTATCGGGCTTTCCGGGTCTACGTCGGCATAATCAGGCTTGTCGAGTCGTTAGGTTTTATCGGCCCTATCGGGCTTCTACAGCCTGTCGGGTTGTTCGAGCCTCACGGATCGTTCGGGTCGCTCAAGCCTGGCGGGCAGTTCGGACTTTTTGTGCTTTTCAGGTCAATCAAGAAGTTACCGTGTTTTTTCAGGCCGCGTGAAGTCTGCTACCACTTTGACATTTTATTGAAAGTGGCTGATTGCAAAACTATAGGTTAGAAAGTCATGTTAACTAAGATAGCGGTTTTGTTTTGATGTATTACTAGCATTGTCAAAAACCTCTAACCTGTGAATTGTGATTCTACAATTTTTGTCCAATTATTTTTTAAAATCGGTATTCACTTTTGTTTACATGTCTTTATAGAATGTTAATAATAACAAAACTGTTTATTTTTAGATTACACTCTTAATAAACGAAATTATTTCTTTAATTTCACATTGAAAATGTGACAAATTACCTAACCTATGAATAGACGATGGTTATTTTAGTGCATTTATTAAATAGGGAATAATTCCGTCATGTTTCTTACAACTACTGGCAATTATAACCTCAAATAATCTTTTGACATTTCATTGCCGTGGTATATTGGGAGTTTTATTTTCACCTTAATTGATTTAATTTAGAATTAAACGAATTCTTAGTAATCTTACTTAGTTGTAGCCTTTATAATTTTTTTCAAATATTTCACCGTCGGTCGTTTTAATTAATTTATAACAAAATTTGCTTGGTTATGATGCATACAGCAATTTTCAATATTGATATTATTTGGTTGTCATCACGACACTTAGGTTACGTGGGCCCAAAATTTAAAGAACAGACAAAAACTATATACACTTATAAATCTACATTGTGCATAATACATACAAAATGTTGCTCGGCAATCATATGCAGTTTAATAGGGCCCAAGATTAGCGTTTATCATTTAATATTACGTAACATACCTATTGCATAATAAATATGTTTTTTTTCCTCTAGAGTACAGCCTCCAGTATTTGTCTACGCAGGCGCTGCTCCACCAGGTCAACAATTCCTCTACCGTCCAGGTGCACCACCCGGCAACTTCTTGGTACCCCAACCTCAACCACAACCAGGTGTAATATTCGGAGGTAATCCTCAAGGACCTGTATTCGTCGCGGGATACCCAAAACCGGCTCATATTCCACCAATTGAAAAGGATGCTGAAGAAGTGCCCGGTCTAGCTGGAAATCATCCAGCAACTGGAAGGCCTATAGTGCGACCCACACGTGAGTAGAAATCAACAAGTCTAAGAAAACAATTAACTAACCTACAAAATTGCTTCTGTCATTCGACATTTTTTTCTGTCTTAAAAATTTATTTTGTAATAACCTCAAGGTTAAATTGCAATCTTTTTTTCAAGGTTTGCTTATCACGTTTCAATGCCTACTTTAAAAATCCGAATAAATTATATTTTAGTTCTCATTGAAATTCATGCGTGCGCGTGTACTTGAAAACAATGTGACTACAGCAGGTGCATGAACCCATCCAATGGAATTGTTTTGCAAAACGATATTTCATAATTATTAGAAGCTATAAATAGAATCTTTTATATCTAAAGTACATTTATTAAGTAATAAAAAAAATAAGGAGAAAGTGTATGAATGAACTGACAATAATATTTCAGATTGTAGACGACATTTCTTGGGAATGTTGTAATAAAAAGATTGGCGGTTTATTAGACTGATTATAGTTATTATGATAACAGCGTTTACCATTTTACTAAGTTTTTGTCCGCTTTCTATTCTCTTAATAATGTTTTATCATGTAGGTATACCTAGAAGTAGTTCCTTCCCGTGCTGTATTTCCACTCATTCATATTTGTACTTATTTGATCTAGTAAGAGGTAGTAAAAGTTATTTAAAGCTGCACTAATTTAAATCAAGAGTGAATGTTCTGTGTGCCTTACCTACAGTAATAAGAATTCCCGAGTGTCTATAGATGCATTTTTAAAAGTCGTTCCGATGCGTGGTAAATACTTTCCATTGGTCATTTCTATTTATGTGCAAGCGTTGCAGTAATTTTTTTTATATAAAGGCAGTGATTACGATATTTAACCTATACCTTCGCGTTATGCAATTATTTACAGTTTGTAGTAATATGTCTGTGTGCACTGTGCAATTATATCACATGCAATGGTTGACTTTTTATGGCACCAGAAGCAATCTTTAAATTGATAAAGACAAAGCTTAAACCCATCAATTTCATTTTTAAATTCTTTTTGCTAGTAACTTTCATTAGCTTTAATTGTTTCCCTTTCTAAAGTTGATAAACGGGGTATTTTCGGTTCTTTTAATGATTATGGAGTAAATTATCAGACATCTAGCAACCTTGTATACCGACACGTAATGAAGCTTAATTGACATTAAGTACAGACAAATTGACAGACCGATATTTTTTGGAGATCATGCTTCATGGTCTTTTTCCTAACGTAACATAAGTTTGACAATTAGTTTGACTATTCGCCTTCCAGATATTGCGTGTGCGGCTTTTACATCATGGCATTTAAAGACACTCGCAACTATAGGGCACTATACAATTCAATTTTTATTTATATTGATTCGATTTTGAAAATTTAAATTCGTTAAGACAAAGAAATTTTGTCTACATCCCAATTAACCCTGATTTTACAGGGTGTCAAAGTTTCATTTAAAATTTCTTGCTTTTCAATATTTCAAGAACAAGGTAAGATAGTGGGACGGAATTTTCTACACTCTCATTACTCTTAGGTGTCTACTATTCTAGTTAGTTTTGAGTTTGATATCTTCATCGGTGGCGGGGAATTGCAGGGGGGCAGTAACTCCCAACTCTAAAGAAAATTGTTACGCCACTGAAAAATTAAAACATGTTTCTATTTTCGGAATTAACAATCGATTTGGTAAATGAAATTGTTCTTGCATTTTCCCCTAGAATGCGTCATTCTCGAGTAAAATTGGGTTTTTCAAAGCCTCTCCAATTCAACAGCTATGGGTTCTTTCCTAATTGTCTCAAAAACAGCATCGCATTCCTCGACAGAAATTAAGCCTACTTTGTCAAGTAACACTTTTTCATAAAATGTACCGTTTCCGAGATACAGGGTGTCAAATTATCCTAAGTCCGTTGAATTTGAAAAAGTTTAAAAATTCGATTTTACTAGAGAATGACGTATTCTAAAGGAAAAGTGTAAGAGCAACTTCTGTTGCCAGATCGATTGCTAATTCCGAAAATAGAAAAATTTTTTAGATTTTCAGTGGCGTGACAGTTTCCTTTAAGGGAAGGACTTAGCCGCTCTTACAATACAATTTAATACTTAGTCTATTAAATCTGAGATTTTAAATCTTCATAACGACAAAATTCTCATGTACAAGGTCGAACAACTTCAGAAGGTAAATTACATTGTTCCTGCGGTATAATAAAGATGATGCTCAAAAATAAAAATTGTATGATTTTCTGTAAAGACTTAGAATAGTAAATAGAAAACGAAAAGCAAATAGCAGATCGTTACACATGTACGTAGCAATTACCTAGTAATTTTGTAAGGCATTTCACTTTCGTTTCGCGACAAGGTAAATATCTACTACTTTGTCTGCTGCAATAGTTTTACTTAATTAATAACTCGTAAAGTAGTAGGTATTATTCACTATCTGTACGTTGCATAATAATAACGAGCCCATTGTATTATTTTTACTGTACACGCGACACGAATACGTCCCATTTATTACGGTATAGCGGAATACTTACTAAACGATGAGAATAAATCGAATATTTACATGCACTTTTTTATGTTACAATTAAAGGGGAGTTCTGAGATATTTCTTGTTATTTTTATCTTTAAAATGTAAAATAAAATTATAATGTTGGACTTTTAACTATTAACACGTCTTTATTTTATATGTCTAGTCATATTGTATAAGTATAATACAACAGGATGTTCATAATCACTAACTGCAAACCATGAAATTAAAACTTTTACGTTTGTTAAAACTAAAGCAACCTTAAAGTATTTTCTTAACTGTCACTATTAACACTGCTATAAAAAAATAAGAGTTATTTTTATACTTTATCGCAGTCTTTATCACCGAAATATACTTCACCCTTTTCGAAATGATGGTTCACTAACCTCTATACGTCGCATCTGTCAATTTGACAACTAAACAGTTGCTCATCATTTGATAATGACGCATACGTTGCCAGATTAAAAAAATATACATATTGACATTGATCCTGATATAACATGATTTATAACCTCACATTTAACTCTCTTGTCATATTCATGATAATAAATACGATTATGATGTTACTTTTTAAATATTTTTATTAGTTATACACACACAGTTCATTTCAGTTCCATGTAATGAAACAACATAAAGACAATAAAATAATTATTATGACTTTAATTTCAAACATTTACTTTGTAAATTTACTTCTTACAGTGTTATTGTCTGTATTTATACCAATTTTAGTTAAAAACTATGCTTTTTAGACTACTAATGCTTAAAATATTTTGTTTAAGTAACTAACTTCAATATTTTTCAGCAGAAGTAGCATTAATTGTACCATGATAATTATCATTTTTAAGGAATTATTCATTAAAATGAACCGATACAGCAATGAAAACCACTTTTTTTGGTGACATTTTATCTAATTTATGTTTCTAGAAAGCATCATTCAGAATATATTTCAAGTTTTAGTGTAATATTAAAATATCTGAAAAGAACAAACAAAAAGAGGTTAGATGTATTTTTGCAAGATAATTTTGGCTCTTGCCTCTATTAATTTATTGCCTATGCACTAATTATCTTAATAAAATAATCATCTTAATAGTACAGTATAATATGAAAGAGATATAGTAATTAAAACAAACAAAAGTTAATGATTTCTAATTGTAAACTTTTCTTCAAACCGATTAATGCAAATTTCAGTAGTATTATGATCGTTTCAAAGAATTCTTCATGTTAAAGCATCTTCCTTAGATGTTCTTTATAAAAACTATAATAATGCAAGCATCAGCTCTACTGGGTATAAAAACTGGAAGCTATTCAACAATCTTTTGGACATCGTTTAATAATAAACAAGGAAGACAATAGAAATTTATAACTTAAAAATTCTTTTCATTATTTTGTATATTGTTTTAATGGAATTATTATAACAGATTTATACGCTAATTATTATAAAAATTCAAAAGCAAACTGGCTAAGTAACATAACCTCAGTTAATAAAAAAGCAATTTTATCATTGATCAAATGATCACAATTGAGAAAACACTTAACCAATTATGCTAATTAATCCACTAAAACATTCTCAACAATTTTCAAGCACAATTCAAATCTATGCCTATAATAAAGTAAAACTTTTCACTCTTTCACAATTTCAACCTGGCAGCTTTTTTGTTACAACTGTATTGACGATAACAATACAAAAATTGTAATTGTTAATACTTTAGTTACAGCAAGAAGACCAGAAAAACTAGAAACTCTCGACGAGCCCATAAGCCCAACACTCGGCGAACCTGAAATTCCCGAGACCATTCCAAGTGGTTTTCCTAAAAAATCGCCACCAACTCTACCCCCATTAAAGCCAGGACAGAGATTCTTCATATTGAACGGACACCCAATCTTCTCGCTAGAAGGTGTAGGTGTAGGTGCTCCCCAACCGCAAATACCAACACTACATCAAGCAAACCCTGAAATCTACGTATACCGTCAAGCTCACCAATACGAGCCAATACCACAGCAACAATTTAATCAAGTCCCCGTACAGGATTTGTTTTTAAGAAATGCCGTCACCGGTCAAATCAGCGATGTTAAACCGCTTCCCGCGGCCATACACGGGGAGATAGAGACTGCGCCACAGATTGCCGACGGAAACTTCATTTCTTTGAATCACCCAGATGATTTTAGGCAGAACTTCTATTTCAGAAATGTCGTGCCTGTTGCTATTGCACCACAAAAAGAATATAATGCTGCGCCAGTTTTACTTAAAGGTCAATCCAATTCAAAACCTGAACCTTTAAAGGACGACAAATCGCAATCGAGATTTGCAAAAGAATTAGAAATAGGAAGACAAGGTGCATTTTTACAGGTTGATCCATACTCACCCATTTATTCAGGAAATGTATATTCTGGATTTCCAGTAGCAGACGATTATTACCGATTCGCAGATTTGAAAAATGGCAAAGATGAAGACGATACTGTAGTTATAGATGCTAAAGTTCAAGATGATGATAAGGAATCGGAAGGTATGGAGTTTAATTAAAAATACTCTGCTTATTAATTTCCTTTTTATTTATTTTATTTTAGAGGTCACGCCTTCATCTAAAGCCGAACAACCATCTTTATCGCAAGCTCAACCAGCAGCTATAGCTTTAGCTGGAAAGGGAGGTGTTGCGTCGGCGGGACCAAGAGGTACAGCTTTAGCTGGTAAAAAAGGACTTGCCGTAGCCAGACCGCAAGCGACAGCCGTTGCAGGACCCACAAAGGAAGAGAACGACTCGGAAAGTAAATCTAAATCGTCTTCAGAAAAGAAAAGACAGTAGATACTTTTCTAGTTAATTTACTACCTACATGTGATCCTTTTGTTATCTTTTAATAGCAATATGTAAGTTAAATTTTTAAGAGAGTATAATTAAGAAAAGAATTGATCAAAATCGATTTGTAAAATTGACTATATTTAGATAAAGGATTATTTTTGTAAGAGATAGTTTAATTATATGATTAATTAATTATAAGAACGTTCTAGAAAGTATTATACTTACGTAAATAAAAGATAAAACTGTATTATAGTTAATAAACCAATTTCTATAAAACGAAATTATTTTATTTTTACAATACCAAAATCTACCAAAGCCGCTTAATTACAGAAAAAATTGCCTGACCAACTTGACGGTACAAATAAAAATCTCCTAAACGTCACAATCATGTGATTGTGATGGATAACATTTATACATAACCTTGATAACCTTTAAAAGAGTTATTTTATAATTAAAATTTTAGATTTTAGAAATGAAATTTTATAAATATTTTAAAAGTTTCATTGTGCAATAAAGTAATTAGGTCGCAAACAACAAATTAGGTTATGTATTTTATTAATAATTCTATTCCTTAGGTCGCTTCTTTTGAAAAAAAGTTTTATTATAATTTTAATGCATTAAGGCACATAAGATACAACTCACTTAAAATGTACTTAATGATAATAAAGTTTTTCTTTGTACTTATTACTGTACCGTATACGATACAAGATTGTGGTTGCCAATTAAATCGTAATGCTGAGTGTAATATTGAAGAGCATAGTGATCATGATAAGTATTCAAAAGAAGCCAATGAGATACCTTTAGACAATAAAAAAGAAGTTAAAGAAAAGCAATTGAATCTTGCTTTTAATACTGCCGACATGGTTTTAATTGAATCTGCCACTTTTGAAATGGGAACAAACAAGCCCGTTTTTCCATCAGATTATGAGGGACCTGCTAGAAATGTAACCGTTGCTTCATTCTATTTAGACAAATACGAAGTGTCAAATCAAAAGTTTAAAGATTTCGTCCAAAAAACAGGGTACAAGACTGAAGCTGAAATCTTCGGCGACAGTTTTATGTTTGATACGTTTCTTTCTGATGATCAAAAAGAACAGTACAAAGATTATAGAGCTGTGCAAGCACCTTGGTGGGTTAAAGTTAATGGAGTTTATTGGGAAGAACCGGAAGGGCCAGGATCTAACATTGAAGGTTTCTAAAATCATTTTTGTTTTGTTTGTATCACCAAGAAACTTCCTCTTGTAGAAAAATTAAATCATCCAGTAATACACGTTTCATGGAATGATGCTGTTAAATATTGTGAGCACTTAGGTAAACGATTACCTACTGAAGCTGAATGGGAAATGGCATGTCGAGGAGGTCTGAAGCAGAAATTGTATCCATGGGGAAATAAACTTAATCCACAAGGCAAACATTGGTAATTATAATTATCATTAATAAATCTAATCGGAAAGTTTATTTTGGAGTTTCAAGGGCAAATATCTGGCAGGGTGAATTTCCAAAAGTAAATACTGGTGAAGATGGATATACTTCTACGGCTCCAGTAAACCATTACCCACCAAACAAATTTGGTTTACACAATATGGCAGGAAATGTATGGGAGTGGACGCAAGATTCCTGGTTAAATTCTCCCGTATGTTAAAACAATCAAAATTAAACATCACTCTGTATGTATATTTGCAGGATTTAAAAGTAAAGAAAGGTGGCTCGTACATGTGTCACGAAAGTTATTGTTGGCGTTATCGTTGTGCAGCTAGATCACAAAATACGAAAGACAGTTCTGCTGGAAATCTTGGTTTTCGTTGTGCAGGAGATATTGAGAATAAGTTACGATAAATAAATATCAAACAGTATTAATCAAAATGTGTACCAAAAATCAGAATTTGATATAAGAAAGATTATTGGAGTCAATATTTTATGGAAAAAAAGAAAAAAAAAGAAATCCCTTTGTGAAACGAGTCTCGATGTATATCATAGTACTTAATAATTCCGCCTTGAAAGTCTTCCATTTTTTATTATTGTTTTTTATTTGGATATAGTTGTTATTTACAATTTGTAATGATTTTTAGAAATATTGAATAAATGTTAGAAGAATTTATCTTGCTTTGATGTTTATAAACAGGGACGGCCAAATAGCAGTTGTATATTTTATTTTTAGATGCCTGAAAATTACATGTATGTCACATATTGCATACTTATAGACACTTAAACCTGATTAAAGGCTTGCATTCAGCAACTACATAACAATTTTGTAGAATTTTGCTGAATGAGTGTTTTCACCCCAAGCAGGATACTGAGTGGTTATTACTTTTCATGGCGTAACTTAAGGTAGTATCTCCATAAACCCACTTTTTTTATAGAATTTAATGAAATTGCGTGTGCACATAAAGAATAACCTTCTCGTAGCAAATAGCTGAAATTGAAAATTTTAGCCCATTTAATAGAGAAGATATTTGCAATCAAAGTTGGCACTTTTTACATGCTTTGCATGTACCAGTTAACTAAAAGTTACATATTTTCCGTCATAACTTGAAAACTTTTTTATACATTTTTTTCAAAAAACTTATTTATAAATTAGTTTATTATGAATATTTTGAATAAAAAAAGAAAGTTTTTGCCCGATTTGTTTTAAATGATGCAAGTTTAAGCATTTTTTGGCAAGTATTAGAGAGGTATAGGAGGTATGTCAATGAGCGTCTTATCATAGTAATTTAAAATAAATGAAGTAAATAATAACTTACCTAATACAGCTTCTGTGTTAACGTCGGAACGTTTGACATTATTTTTTTGTGATATGCATTTTACTGGTCACCACTTGTGTAATTCGTCACAAACAATATCTAAAACTGAATTAAGTCCTAAGCGTCTTTCTTTCCTTATTTTTTCAAGAGAAAGAACGCTTTTACATTTACAACATTTTAAATTAACAGTCTCACAAAAATAATTAACACTTTACTAATGTTCAACCTTTTTTACGTTTACACGAGAATTTATTTTTGGAACGGACTACTGGAGAAACTACCTTAAGAAAGATTCGTCTTAAATTGAAACTTGGGAGAAGAAACATTAGTCGCGATCTTTATTGAAAATTTAAAAAACTAGTTTGAGGATGAACAGCGAATGATCATTGTTGCCATATCGATCAAAAACATAATAAATCTTTAGATTTAGAGATTTATAGCCAGATCTGGCAATGTTGGCTGCAGCTGATGATCACCTTTTCTTCCGTTTTGGATCAGCAGACATGGCCAACATTAGCGCGACTTTGCCCAAATCTTATCTTTATAGTACAGGGCGTTTTGAAGACTTTCGAGATACTGGGTGTCAAAGTTTTATTTAAAATTTCTTGTCTCAATATTTGAAGAACAAAATGAGATCTCGGAAAGAAATTTTCTACATGTTCGTTGCTTTAAAGTGTCTAGTATTTTACGTAGTTTTGGGTTTGGTATCCTTATCAGAAGCGCAGAATTGGGGGAGGGCTAGCCCCGTACGCTAAAAAGAATTGTTACGCAACTGAAAAATTAACAAACTTACTTTCAGCAAGTAACTTTTTGTTTCAAATTGACTGTTGAATTTAAAAATAGAAAACTTTTTATTCTTCAGTGGCGTAACAATTTTTTCTAGCATAGGGTATTACTCCACCCTCAATTCTCCGCCTCTGATAAGAATATCAAACACAAAACTATGTAGACACCTTACAGTAACAAACATCTAGAAAATCTCAAAGCAATTTCTTATTTCGTTCTTGAAATATTTCAAAGGAAACTTTGAAACCCTGTAGGAAAAGAAGTCACGTGACAAAAAAGGCTTAGTTTTTGTCGAGGAATGCTTCTGTTAAGCATTTGTAATCATCTTCAAAACACCCTGTATGTATATAGGAACTTTAAGACAAACTAGAGTTCCTATATCCATAACAATAAGTCACAGTCTTAAATATATACTAATAATAATAATTCTTAGTTACTCTACAATACTACATTATAATTTTTATAACATTACATAGTACATAATTATTATACATACGAGGTCGCTAAAAAGTATGGAAACAAGCTGCACCTGCAACAACGGTAAGTAATAGACAAATGAAATTTGGAAAGCTTGAAGTAGGTATTTTTTGCCATGTTTTGCGAAGGGAATTAAAAACAAATCTTCAATTGTTTTTTCGTACGGTCGCCATATTAATTTTTTATTTAAATAGAACACCCTGTATATAACCCCATATTTGGATAGGGATTTTCAAGACAAATTCAATGGTGTAGGATTGCTACACTTATCTTGAAAGGTTTTGCAGATAATCACTATTCTTTTGTTCGTGGTGGTCAAATGGTCGGTGTTGGACCTCGGGGGAAGTCAGGGTTGCCGAAGCCTTGGTTTCACTAAAACTCTGAGAAATGCCTACAGTCTACCAAAGACGTATCGACAAATCCTAGTTTCACGTCCCCGCCGCGCCGTGACCACTGGGCAATGCATGGCGTGCAATAGGTGTACATTTTGTAGCTAACAGAACAGGGTGGAAAGCGAGTTTCCGGCGCCTTAAAACTGCAACATTTTGGCTATGGGAATAAACCCAGAAAAAGAATTCTGACCCTCCAGGTTGGAGACGGAGCGATAGACTAGTAACTCATCCTCCGTAAAACCTGACTTCTCGAGTATCCAAAACTAAGCCTCGGAATTCAGACGGGAATAAAAGATGACGACTGCTGGCTGCGAAACGGACACTGAGAAGTGGTACGTGGAATGTCCAAGCCATAACAAACAAATACACTGAAATACAAGATGAAATGACAAGGCACAACATGGATATTATTGCACTATCAGAGACAAAAAGGAAAGGAAAATGGAACGAGAAATTAAGAAAATATATCCATTTTTGGTTAGGAGTAAATAAATACGAACATACACGAGAGAACTTCAGAAATACATCAAAGACTATAGTATGGTATCTGAAAGAATTCTTACCATCACTCTTAACTTGTTTGGAATCGAGACTATTATAATAGGGGTATATGCACCAACGGACGACAACGCCCAACTAATATTAAAGATCAGTTCTACTGGAATCTACCACAAGAACTTAATAAGATAAAGAGTCATCAGAGCATTATACAATTACAGGTGACTTTAATGTTAAAGTGGGCTCACAGGAAAATAATGAAGCTGTAGATAAATACGGAGAAAATGTGGTCAACAATTCAGGAGAAGATCTGATTGAATTATGTAAGCAGTATAAACTACGCATACTCAACTCCCATATTGTCATAAAAACATACACAAATATACATGGGAGAGACCAACCCTACAACAAAGATCAATCCTTGACTATGTTATCGCCAGACAAAGTCCAAAAACAAAACCACAAAATTGTTGAGTGAAGCATAGAGCTAATTGTGGAACTGATCACTATTTAGTGGTGGTCAAGCTAGTCTACCCGTTTAGAAAACAGACTACAAGAAGGGCCAACAAAATCAAGACCATGGAGATAAGGAATGTAATATACGATACAAACCATTCCTCCTGAAACAAGACAGCATAAAAGACCTTTTCCACAGAAGACTAGAACAAGAACTAACTACCACGAACATAAGCAACGAAACTGAAGAAGAATACGGATATATAAAAAGAATGATACCCAAAGTTGCAAGGGAAGTTTTAGGAATAGAAAGGAAAGAAAAAGAAAAATCATAACCCCGTGAATGTCTAGTGAGATAAAAGATATGATAAAGGAGAAAAATAACTCTTGCAAGAGGTGGCTAGCTACGAAAATGGCCCAGCATAGAGAAGATATCAAATCAAAAATAGAGCTACGAAGACTATTAAAAATAGAAAAAACAATTTCTGGGAACAAAAATGCATCCAAATTGAAAATCTAGTGGAAGGATCGCAATCAACAGAGGCATAGAAGACGGCAAAACTTGAAAAGCAAACGGACCAACAAAGCAATCGGAGATTTAATCCTAATACCAGAATAGACAAAGCACTACGAACATCTGCAAGGTGAAAATAGACCCGAGTATATCATAATGAATCCTGAACTAAATAAAGAGGGACCAGACATAAATATGGGTATGGCAGTGGTGCAAGTTAGAACAGCACTATCTAAGATAAAGAATGGTCAATCACCAGGCCCGGGGAACATCCCAGTCGAATTACTGAAGGCAGGAGGTCCTGATCTATTAAATAGAATAACAGAGCTGACGAACAACTGCTGCCAAGAGGTACAGGTACCATCAGAATGGAAGACCGCGCACTTGGTATCTATCTTTAAGAAGGGTAACAGAAGAGACCCAAACTGTTATCGAGGTTTAAGTGTAAACAATACAATAAGCAGGCAAAGTCTGAACCGTAAAATAAGACAGAACATCGGTCACAGAATAGGAGAAGATCAAAGTGGATTTACAGCAAAGAGGTCCTGTACAGATAATCACTTTATTTTACAAATTATTGGAAAAGTTCATAGCAGTAGGAAAGGAAATACATTTAGCATTTGTGGACCTAGAAAAGGTTTACGATACAGTTCCTAGGACAAAGCTATGGAAAGCCTTGGAAGAGCTAAACATCCATAGCCGCTTACTGAAGATCATAATGGAAATGTGTAAAGATAACACCGTACAAATTAAATAAGGCTCTACAGTTTCGCACCCTATTAAGGCCACAAAGGGACTCAGGCAGGGCTGCAGCATGTCTCCTCTCTCATTTAATCTGTACATAGCAGCTGCTCGTAGAAGATGGAAGGAAGATGTGGCGGAATGGGAATTTCAGTAAATAACGATACGCTGGTTTCCCTTAGATTTGCGGATGACCCGGTTGTGATTACCCGAGACTCATATGATCTGGAGTTTATGATGAAAAGGTTGTATTGGGAATATCAAAAATGGGGACTACAGAAGAGCTTAACAAAAACAGAATATCTGGTAGTAAACGGCGATGCTCAGTTTCAAGTTCTGGTTAATGATGACGTGGCTATTAATCAAGTGGAGAAATTTAAGTACCTGAAAGCATTTTATTGATAAAAATGAATTAGGAGAAGAAGTAAAACACAAAATCCAACAAAGTAAGAGATTCATAGGAAGCCTTAACTCACTCTTGTGGGATAAAAACAGTTCAAATAAAAATAAAAAGAGAGTAAACAGAGCAATGGTGGAGTCAGTTCTGTGTTGTAGGTCGGAAATATGGTCTCTTAACGCAGATTTGACAAGAAGACTATTAGCTGTGGAACTGGATTATATCAGAAGAAGTGCAAGAATATCGAGAATGGAAGGAAGAACGAATGAGGAAGTGAGGGCAAGAATGAAAGCAGAGACAGTGGTGGATAGGATAGAGAGAAGATCCCTAAAGTGGTTCGGACATTTAATAAAGATGTCTGAAGAACGATGGCCAAAAGAATATTTCAGTGGAGACCACAGACCACCATAACTTACAAGAGGAGGATGCCTTGGATAGAGGGACCTGGCGAAAGATGACGGGAATATGGTGAGATGCTGTTAACAATTGAAAGCATATTGTATTTCAACTGCATCCGAAATATATATTAGATTTGTTCGTTTATCTGCTCGAATCACAAAGCAACAGTGTTGTCAGGTGTGGATATTTCCCCCCAAATTGGGGATTTTTAAACCTGGAGAGAGGGTAATTAATGGGGAAGAATTAAAAATTTGCAACTTAAAACATTTTTTTTAAAGGAAAAATAATGTTTCTTTGAGTTTGCTTTATAATTGCTGACAATAATCAAAATTGCTTGCTCAAGCTTTTAAGCATTAAAGGAAAACAGGATCGTCCAGGCCTCTATTGGAAAACTATTGTGTGGGTAATAACACTATTGCCACAATAGTAAAACATATCGTCAGAAACAATCGTAAATATTATAAATTTTCAGATTTAGAGATTTGCAATTAGCTCTGGCAAAGTTGGTTGCAGCTGATAATAAGCAACCTTCCTTCCGTCATTTGGATGATTGGTTGATGATCTTCCCCTATAGAATAGTTTTTTAGCATTTAGCATCCACGAGCAAGCAGCAAGTTGTCGTATTGGCGACAAAACTGCTGGACAGCTAGCAACACTTGTTCGCAAACAAGTAATTATTGACTGCACCTAGTTACCGTTGCTGAGATTCTAGCTCGCCGTGGACACAAGCATTAATTTCGAGGATTTCTACAAGTGGAAGTTTTCATATCGTTATGGGCAACATGTTTGTTTAGATGGCTGGAGAGAAAGATTTTATACATCTGGCAACACCGCAAAGCAGTAACAAGATTAAATAAGTCAGATATTTCACTCCCTATACCACTAACGTGCTCATTTTTTGTCTCTGCGCATTTACATTTGCAGCTCTAAGAGTTCACCACGCCTACTTCTTTACGCGCGTTTTATGAAAAATGCATATCACTCTGTGCTGCTTGCAGTAGCGTACCTAAGGGGGAGTGGGGGGGACGACCTGCCCCGGGCCTCATCTTGTAGGGGGGCCCCAAATGGGCCGTCAATAATTATACAAATCCGTAAATTTGAACTTAGATTTAATATAGAAAGTGTTTATAACAGTAATATAAAAAATAGCTAAGCTTATCATTATCATTTAATAAAACTCAAGTTACAATAGTTTGACCTCCTATGCTTGGGCCTAGGCTTCAGAACGAAGTTTTTCGATTTTAAATTTTTGTCTATTGAATTAAGTGTATTCCTGACAATAGGATTCCTAGTTTTTTAACATTATATATATTTATTGTTCAAAAGTCTTTTTCATCGTTTAACTCTTTGTTGACATTATTAAAATTAGAAAAAACATTTTCATTTTTACGTTTTTTAATTACTTGCGGACAACCGGTGGCCTAAATAGTGGACGCAAAAACCTGCAGTGCGGGAGGGCCACATGGATTTTAGGGGCCCCATAGTCGGTTAGAGATATGAAATCAAAATAGCCATATAATTAAAAAAGTCCGAATAAGCGAAATTTTTACTGCCCAGTAATTTTACTTTTCACTTTCAACTAAAATCTATATTATGTAGTCTTGTAGTCGGTTTATTGCAATTTGTCGGAAGTTAGTATACCTCTGTTGTAAAGTTCGTCGGTATTTATTGCACATTGTCGGTGTCTTACTAGAAGAAACCCTCTTTCTTGTAAAAGGGCAATAATATTTGTTCCACATCTGATGTCCAGCTTTTACTTTCTTTCTAGTTCCACCCTTAAAATATAAATTACTTTATGGTAACATAACTGACATGACATAACTGAAGATATTTTAAAAGTTCTCGACACTGATGGATTAGACATACAATTTTGTCGAAGTCAAGGTTATGACAATAAACCCACCATGGCAGGCTTCTATTCAAATGTACGGGCAAGGATTCATAAGTTAAATAGTAAGATTTTGTGTGTACCTTGAGCAAATCATTCTCTAAATTTATGCAGTGTTCATTCGTGTTTTTGGAATAAATCCCAATTGTGTGACGTATTTTGGAACATTGGAAAGTGTTTACAATTTTTTTTCATCATCAGCTCATAGATGGGATATTCTTAAGCAAGTTATTGGAGTGTCAGTAAAAAAGTTGTCTGAAATTAGATGGAGTGCTCAGCATGGTGCCGTGAAACCAATAATGAAACATTTTGACAAAGTGGTGCAAGCTGTTGAGAGGTTAAGTGATCAGACAGAAAATGTTGATACAAGAGGATCAGCTGAAATTTTGATGAGAAACATATGTGCTTATAAATTTCTCGAGTTCCTTCACTTGTGGTCGAACATTTTAGAAGAAGTACATTATACTCAAAAATATTTACAAACAGAAGGTATAAGTTTCGAGAAGATTGTACAGAAACTAAGAAGGTTGAAGATATTTTTAAAAGAAAGCCGTGTTGAATTGGTAGATAACGCATTGAGGTTTGCGAACAAAACATGTGAAGAAACGGGGAATATCTGTTGAAAGAACGGGACGAAGAAGGTTCAAGAAAATTATGCCTGGAGAAAAAGCAAGAGATCAAGGATTATCTTTAGAACAATAATTAAAAAGATGCATGAATGAATGTATAGACAAATTGTATCAGAAGCTGACTACAAGAATGGAATCAATGGAGAGCGTTTTTGAAAAATTTAGCATTATCCACGCGTGAACTTAATAGGTGCTAGTGACTTACAACTTCCTAGCCTTATTTCAAACTTTAGCAATATGTACGACTTCGAAAAAAAAGAGATCCTGCCCAAAATAAAGAGATTAAAGACGGCATATAAAAGCAGCGGGGATCGCAACAGAAGAGGCAATGAAGTAAACCGCACTCAAAATGATTCAATTTATAGTGGAAATGGAATTTACCGAGTCCGTACCAAACATTTGTTTGGGCCTAAAATTATTTTTAACAGTTTGTGTATCCGTAGCTTCGAGTGAAAGGAGCTTTTCGAAGCTAAAATTAATTAAATCTTACTTGCGATCTACGATGAGTCAAACAAGGCTCAACGGTTTGGCTATTCTTTCAATAGAACGGGGGTTGCAGAGAAAATAGACTTTGCTGATACAATCAGAAAATTCGCAGCTGTAAAAGTTAGGAGGAAAATATCATAAAAATATTGTTATGTCAGTCTGTCGAATGTAATTCCTTTTAATAGTTTTAAATGTGTTCTTTCATATTTTAAAATATATGTATTGTTAAATGTAACAACGATTCGTATAATGTTGTTCGTGTTATTATTATTATTTCAGTATTTCACCAATATGTATGACAAAGATTGAAATCAAAATTTGTGAAATAAACTTGAAAGTTTCTAGTTGCACCAAATAAAAAAATCTTGTACAATTATTATATGCATGAGAATTTCATCGTTGCTAAATCAGCTAAAATTCGTCTTGTACCAGTAGACTGGCAGTCGATTTGATATGTTAAAGTTAACATATAAATCTTAACAGTAGATCCATGCTGATTCAGCATGTGAGGACACTCAGAGAAATAATTTAGTAAAACCAAATAAAGCTGCTTTGTTGTAAATAAAGAATTTTTTTGTATTTTCCTCAAATATTATTAATTAAATTCTTTATTTGAAATCACATAGCCTCTAAATTGAAATTGAAATTATCAATTACATACTAAATTAATTGTCAGAATATAACTCACAAATGTGGGATTTGAAATGTATTTTAAAACCTTTTTTAATGAAGTATTTTAATAAAATACATACATAACCTGTTCTTATACAGGGTGGCTAAAAAATTATTCACCAGCCTACTACTATTTTATTTTTAAAGATATGAAAAAAAAGAAAGTTGCTTGATGTAATAAAAGGCATAATATTATGCATTGAAAGAAAACTCAACGCCTACTGTTTCCATGTAATACCAACTAACTTTAATTTTTTAAATGGAACACCCTGTATATTTCTCAGAATTTCGAATACACCTGAAATTCTCTTTTCAACCATATAACATACTTAACGATTTTCTTGAGGTCTTGGCCTGCAAGATCCCCCGATTTATTAATTCTGGATTACTTCTTATGCAGTTTTATAAAAAATCATGTTTATGTAACTCCACCAGTAAGTGTAAATAAGTTGAAAAGTAAAATTACTGCAGCTATAGCATTAGTTACGCCAGAAATCTTACAATGTGCTAGGCATAATTTAATTCTCAGAGCAGAAAAATGCTTGTTTTCTTTAATTTCAGCCCAATTCAAAAAAAAAAACGTTATGTATGCCATATGGTTGAAAAGAGAATCTCAGTAGTCAGAATTTTGAGAAATATACAGGGTGTTCCATTTAAAAACTAAAAGTTAGTTGATGTTATGCGAAAACAGTAGGCGTTGAGTTTTCTTTCAATGCATGATACTATGTCTCTTATTACATCAAACAACTTTCTCTTTTGCATTTTTTTCATATCTTTAAAAATAAAATAGTTATAGGCTGTTGAATGATTTTTCAGCCACCCTGTATAAATAAGTATTTAGTTATCCCAATTAAAGAATGTATTTGAAGTTAATAAATGCTTTAAATATATTTATTTATTTGGCTTCAATTAATAGTGGCTCTGGGTGAATGTTATATTAGCAATGAAATTCTTCCTGTGAACTATCATTTATATTATAAAAACTGTTATTTTTTTTGTAATTTCAAAACACTGGTAGGTTGGATGTGTGATCGTGGACATGCAAGCGCGTTTGTGTGAAGCTTGAATACGGAGCCCCCAAAAAAGTCCCGCCCCGGGCCTCATTTGGTGAAGGTACGCCATTGGCTGCTTGCGCAGTATATGTCAAAATAGCAAACTCTGGGAGTTGCTTTGAGAGAGAGAAAGAGCAATAGAATCCACAAATTTGTCGAAGTGAAACATCTGACTCTTAATTAATCTGTGGCAGCAAGATCAGTTTGTTGTGTTTTTGTTTGTGCAATCGAAAGCTGTCTACTATTATATTCCTAGCAATTTCGTTCCTTAGACCGCACACAATGGTTTGATTTTCTCAGTTTTTCCAATGAAGCAATTTCTTTTATAATAAGGAAAATCATACCAGCAGTATTAATTGATTAACAATAGCAATCTTCTATTTTTCTAAATACTTTCTAAAAACGCTTTAAAACTAAAGGTCTATTTACAACCAATTCGTGAACGGCACACTTCAACCGCGAAGTCTGAATTTCGTGTTAAGTATATGGCATCACTGGTAGGTATATACATTAGAAATTCGCTGTCGACTTGGCTAAAATTCGACTTCGGCAGCGAAGTTGAAGCATACAAACTGTAAATCTCCACTTCAAGTTTCAAGTAAATTCAGCTTTGACACATTAGCAATTTGCTTTAAGGCCCATTTACAACCACTTCGACAGCGGCGTACTTTAGAGTCCAATTCTGAATTGTGCCGATGCTCAATTTTCACTATTTACAATTACAACTTCGACAATGAATTTCTGTGCAATGCCATCTCTTAGAATATTAATACAAATAGAGTCTTAATTCGCTAGCTTTAGTTATTACTGGCATAATCTTTTCATATTATTTAAATTATGTTTATGTACAATTGAATGTACCCAGTGTATCTTCTTGCTTTGTGTTGGTTGCGTTTTGTATTACCACTCTGATATTGTCTCTTTAACACCAACACACAAGTTAAATTACCTAATAAGGCAACTAACGTCCATAATTATAAGTAAAACCTTCAAAAAGCATTTAAAACACTTCAAAAAATCTCAATTTCACATTTACGTGGAATTGTATTAACTAAATATTTTTGTTTTCATTTTAATTGCAAAATTGACTTTCAGGTTCGCAGCTTTTCATAAATAAAAAACGTAATAAAAACCAATTTCACGACTTTTTGGGTTATAGCAGAATTACAATCAAAAACAGGCAAATAAAAACAATCCTAGTTTTAAATAAGGCAAACTGCGCATATGTCAAAGATGAATTTAATTGAAACTTGAAGTGGAGATTTGCAGTTTGCATGCTTCAACTTCAACTTCGAAGTCAAAGTTTAGCCAAGTCAACAGCGAATTTTTAATGTAAACATCTACCGGTAATGCCATACACTTAACACGAAATTCAGACTTCGCGGTTGAAGTATGCCGTTAGTAAATTGGTTGTAAATGGGCCTTTATTTAAAACTGAGATTGTTTTTATTTGTTTTGATTGTAATTGTAATTCTGTTGTAACCCAAAAAGTGGTAAAATTTGTTTTTATTACGTTTTTTATTTGTAAAAAGCTGCAAACCTGAAAATGAATTTTGCAATTAAAATAAAAACAAAAATATTTAGTTATTACAACTCCAGATAAATGTGAAATTGAAATTTTTTTTAAATGTTAGTTTTAAATGCCTTTTGTAGGCGACTATAATTATGGATGCTAGTTGCCTTATTAGGCAATTTAGCTTGTGTGTTGGTGTTAAAGAGACAAGACCAGATTGGTAATATAAAACGCAACTAAAACGCAAAGCAAGAAGCTATTGGGTACATTCAATTCTACGTAAACATAATTTAAATAATATCAAAAGGTTATTTGTATTAATATTCTAAGAGATGGCATTGCACAGAAATTCATTCTCAAAGTTGTAATTGTAAATAATGAAAATGATGCATCGGCACAATTCAGAATTGGATTCTATAGTACGTCGCTTTCGAAGTGGTTGTAAATGGGCCTTAACCAAGAAGGCTTTTTGGTTCCTTACGTTGGTATGAGATAAATTACTTTTTTGTATATTTACATTACTGACTTCGTTTTGAAACCATTAAGTTTGAGAACTGTCATGTCAGACAAAAGTTTTTTTGTATTTGTTGAATATTTTAAAGTTAACAGTGTGTCGATTTAAATCATTTGTAAAAGTGAGAAGTTTATACTAAAGGATAAAAGGTTTCTTTTAAAGCTTTAATTGATAAATTTCGTTGACAGATTTTCGGCAATGTTTCGCTTATTTTAAATTACTAATTGACCCCCTTCAACAAAAAAATATTTCCGACGCCTCTGGGCAACACTGCCAAAAAGAAATGTAATACTCTTTACTACCAACCTACTAAAATTCTAATTTCATTATTCAGTTTAGCATTAAAAAGGTACCGGTACGTAAGTTATTCTATAATTTAATCTTTATGAATTAAACGCAAAATTCCACTTTTTATTGCAAGTACAGTAATACCCAATTTACGCGAATTCGAAGTTACGCGGTTTTTAAATCTTCTCGTCGATTCGTATTTAGTTGACAGAAGGCCTCAGTTCAATTGAAAAAGGGTTACAAATTTTGGAAAACATAGACTCCAACAAGGAAATTTTGTGTGAGAAGAAAAAATCTTTGATCCGTCAGACGACTTTGTTAAATTTTATGAAGCCTTCTATGTCAAAATAACTTCGGTTTATGTTTTTGCAATTCATAATAATATATATGTATTTATATGCAAAATTGTACCCCAACTTACACGAATCCTGTATGTAGATTACTTTTTTAACTCCTTTATCTTGCATATCTCTTTCCTACAAGGAATGATTTCTGTTCTACCTTATAGTGGACGCCATTTAATAATTCAGGTCACAACCTAACCTAACATTTATGTGCATTATTCTGTATGCCAGGTCCAAAGAGGTTAATATTGGGTTGTATTTCATTAATTGCATTCTATATATTTTTTAATATTTCAAATTCTTTCTTGTTAATATTTCTATTATAAGACAGTTGATATGATACTTATGTTCAGGAGTAGTTAGCACATGACGTGCTGCCAATTTTCATTGGCATCATGTCATCATGCTTTTCTAAAACGTCAAATGATATACCACTAGAATAAATCTGTTTTGTAAAAACTTTTTATTTGAATTACAACTATTTACAGTTACAAAATATAGTTATACAAGAAACTCTATTAACATCACTGCATTATTGTGGACAAGGAAATAAATAAATAATCGAAAATGCTTTATTACAAAATTAATTACTAATCAAAACCATTTTCTTACTTAAGAAAAGGAGAAAACAATCATTCATACACTGTAACTGATATTCTCGATTGTTTTTTTGGTTGTATCGGTTTTAGTACTCACTTTCAATTTCACTTAAAAAGACATACTTCACAGCAGACTTGAAATAAAGAGAGAGATCTTAAGCATGACTATAAACATACTGTAACAGTCTATTTTCTTTATATAACCAATTAAAAATACTAATAAATATAGTAACTTATCTCTTGGTTGCTTTTCTTCTTATGGTGGATTTTCTATTACTGGTCTTTTTGAAAGATGCGTGTGGATTATTTAACCATGGAAGGCTGAATTCACTGAAAACAAGAAAAGAATCTTATAAATCCAGTAGGCACAATAATAAAGTTTGTTTTCATCTTAATTGGGTCGTTTCACAATTTTCAATTATAATAACATCATTAAAATTCAAGTTCCCAGTAGGCTGTGAAATTTTTCCGTAGGGCGTGGCTTAGACACAACGCATGCCAACACATAACCTATAAACTGATGATTTTGCCTTGTTTCTAAAGCAAACTGTCAATTTGACAGATAATTTTCTGGAAGCTAAGACATCATTTTTTCTTTCATAGCCTTCTGGGAACTTCAATTTTAATGATCACATATTGCAAGTAATATCTATTTCAAATTATAAAACAGTAGGGTACCTATGGTTTATTTTTTTTAAGTTAACAGCACAACAAAACAAATTATATTTTGACAAATGATCTTCAAACTTCAATACTTTCTAAAAAGTAAGGATTTTAATATCATTTTTCTCAAATTATGTATATATTTTCTACTGGGTACAGTAATTCTCTTATTTGAATCTTCATTTCCGGCAACATTCATTACAATTTATAGCCTTATGTTTACAGATATGAAGTTATACAATTATAGGTTAGCAAGTCATCAGGGCTTTTATTTTTATGCACTACTAGCATTGTAAAAATATTAACCTTCGATTTTAGAATTTCTGTCAAAATATTATTTAAAATTGTTCTATATTTACATTGGTTTACATGCATTCATTGGATATTAATAATAACCAACCTGTTTATTTCTCAATTATTCCATTAATAAACAAAATTATTGCCTTAATTTTAATTTGAAAATGTGACAACGTACCTAACCTAAGAATATGACTATTGATGACAAATATAAATATCTGAAATAGTTATTTTAGTATGCTTGATAAATAAAAAATTATTTCAATATGTTTCCTGCAATTACTGTCAATTACAAAGTGTTCATAAATGTTTCTGGGTCCAGTGGGCTGTGAAACAGGAATGCATTAGAATGTTTGTCACGTTACATACATTGCATCGTTGTTATGATGGTTGCCTAATCTTACGTTTTTTAAGAATTAATAAGTTAAAAGAACAAAGCAAAATAGCACAAGAACAACTTTAGTCTTGAAAAAGACTTTTTGGTACAATAAGTGCAATTAGAGAGAAAAAATGTGGAACAACAAATTTCAGAACAAGGTTAACTAAATTGCTAAATGCAGGACAATGACATTTGCAATTGACAAATGACAGAAAACAAATACGTATTACTTATTGAAATAAATCAACACGGTGGCACATCAAAATTAGATTCCATACCCAACTGGACCCAGAAACATTTATAAACACTTTGTATAACCTCAAATGATCTCATTACAGTTTCATTGACGTGGCATAAAACATGATTACTATTAAATTATCGCCTTCAAATAATTGAGTAGGCCCAGTTACAAACGAGGTTTTTGAAAATATTTAACAATTTTACAATCTAGGCGGCTCTACGCTGTTGTGACTGTCAAGCTTTTGTTGCTTAGTTGTTTACATGTCAAAATGTCATTAAATGAAAAAGGTGTTCGGGAGTTAACTTTCAATTACCTAGAATGTTATAACTAAAACTCGGAATTCCATCCTGCTAACAGAACCGCAATCAGCTTACTAAACCAATTTCGATGCGGTTTTCGTTCACGTAAAATAAGATTCGGAGTAAAAATTTATAAGTGTACCCATATCTGAGTTTCAAGAATTGCTGAGATGATGAGAAAAAATTGTTTATCTAGCATACTCAATCTTAAAAAATAACTAGTTAACAGAAAACAATAAAAAAGAAATAAAAACCACAATGCTTGTTCAAAGTGGTTGCCGACGAACAATTGCTCGGACCGTTGACGAATTTCTGCAGCAGCTTGATGAAGTCGATTTATTCAATTCTCTTTAACTTTTAATCAGAATATAGTAGATTTTCTCTTTTAAACAGTCTAGGGAAACTAAGTCCAGTGAACGAGCTGGCCATGGTACTTGACCCCTGCGCGCGATCCATCGTCAAGGGTATTCGTTATTTCACCAAGCTGTTATTACCGGACCTGCAGTATGAACAGCAGCCTCGTCCTGCTGAAACCACAAGTTCCTTCGTAGGGCCGGAGGTACATCTTCCATATGAATAGGCAGAGTTTCTTGGTAGTTTTGAGCTTTAAAACGATGTTGCACTATATAGGGACCAATTAAGTAATCATCAATGATAACCAGGTCATACATTTATGCTAAATCGATGTTGAAATTTGGTTTCCCGAATTTTGTGGATTTTATAAAGTCCATGTATGCAAACTATGGTAGTTCTTCGCTCCATTTCTTAACTGGGCCTCGCCAGTACACAAGATGTGCTGTAAGAAATCTGGGGTGTGGCCAATGGCAATTATCAACCAATTGTCGAGCAATATTGTTTCCTTCGCGTAGACTTGGCACGCATGATAAGGATTTTACGTCACACTGAACTTTGAGACAAACATAGATGGTTAGGAGTTCTCTACAGGTACTACTACTAGGGTTGGCAGTTATTGGATTTACGGTATCATCTTCAAGATCAACATTTCTATTTCGACCAACATGATGACGATCGGTAAATTATCCTACTTCACGTAGGTTATTGTGGATTCTTATAAAAATTTAAACATGACAATGAGCAATTTGTATGTAGTATACATATTTAACATGCAGAGCGCCCTCCAGTGAGGAACCTCTTGAGACCCGCTAACAGAATTTTTTTTATGACATTGTGATATACAGGGTGGCTCAGCGAAAACGAAACAGACTGAATAACTCCCACGAAAATAATTTTTCGAGAAAACGCAAAACCGCGGCGATTTGTATTGGGAGGGGAACATTTTTTGACGTACAGTTCGAACCGTTAAACTTCAATCCTCTAGGGAGGGAGGCGTCAACTTTTCAAAAATTTCTAATTGGAAGGGGATTCAAAATTTAAATGGAGCAATATGGAGAACTGAAAAGCCTTTCTAATGATGTGCCACTTGAACCCCTGTTCAATTAGAAATCTTTGAGAGGTTGACGCTCCCCTCCATTAAGGATTTAAGTTTACGGTTCGAACTGTACGTCAAAAAATGTCCCCCTTCCAATACAAATAGCCGTGGTTTTGCGTTTTCTAGCAAAATTATTTTCGTGGGAGTTATTTAGTCTGTTTCGTTTTCGTTGGGCCACCCTGAATGTTTTTCTTTCTAGTGCTTTGTTAATTTTGTTAACTATTCTATGGATTTGTTCTAAGTTTGTATTGTTTTCTAAACCCAAACTGATAGTCTGGGATTAGATGTTGTTCCTCTATAATCAGATTATTACCGTACATATCTTGCTTCTCACTCAAAACCTTTTCGTCTTGGAAAATTTTTAATTCGAGCCAATGTGGCTATAACCGTAATGGTCTCAAACAATCTTCTTTGATTGTAAATGCCACGTTGGCGCTCGTAAAAGATTTCCAGACAAACGCATTTTTTTGTGAAAATTTGCAATATATTGGATAATAATACTCTGTATCGGTTATTACTATTGAATATATAAAAACATGAATAAAAATATGAGATTTTATTTCGATAAAAAATTAAATACTAGACTTACCATACACCAATTGAAGCGTTGTTTACAAGAACAACCATAGTCCAAAATTTGGAATTTTGCGGTTGACGGTAAGTTTTATAGTTTGATAGCCGCCCTGTCGACCAGTATATATTATTTCTACAAAAAGAGCCGTAGTACTAATCTACAGCCTTGAAAATATTGGGCTGTTCTACAAAAACAACCATAGTCCGCTGGAGTTTCGACAAAAATTTTTTTATTCTCACAAACGTCAAATTGAACTATGGTTGTTCTTGTAAACAGCGCTTCAATTGTGCAGAGAAGAAAATGAAATATTTTTAAAAATTAAAATTACCAAGATTTCTGTTGGAAATTAGGAATCTTAAGCATTTTAAAAATGAACTCGTACAACATTTACTAAAAAATTTAGTAAATAATTTTATTTATTAGGAGTATATTTTAATTTCTGTGATATTTGAAGGGGCGGATGGATCAAGGTGCTACATGCATTTTTCCGTTTTTTGAAATTTCAGTGTAAATAAAGATGTTATGATATACTTTAGTAACCTATGGTATACCTTTTCTAGTCAGTCAAGAGCTACCTAATTCCGATATAAGATATGAAGTACATAAAGGTGCTATGTAACGCAATTCTTTCGTAAATAGTGTAAATAAAGTGACTAACATCACAATTCAAAAATATCACATAGCACCTTTATCCATCCACCCCTTCATTTTTTCCAAACCGAATTGTACTTAATTCTTCCTTGATTTCTTTGTACAACTTGTTTCTAATGTTCCTATTTTTATATAGGGTGCTTTTTACATCGTTTAAGCAAGGCCGATTTAATTTACTTCCTAATTTTATGTAGTAACTCGGGCACTAGAAATTGTATATTAGTTATTTAAGTTACAAGGTTGGGAACTGACTCATTACAGTACGAGTTAGATGTTTACAGTCGAGGCTGGAATTTCTAAACGAGTATTGTAATGACAGTTCACGGCCGTGTATCGTACAACGTTTTATTTCATTCTTTCTAAAAGTATTGTGAAAGATATTTAAACAAAGTAATTTGCTGAAAATATCAGACAGCAGTAGCTTGAAACGTGACAAATTTGTCACCATCTGTCGCTTAGTTACGTTCCAAGTAATTTGTTTGTTTATTGTCAAAACGTTTTCAATAATGATGCATTACGACACAAGGCCGGTAAAGTAACTTTCCCAGCTATTAATTGATGACATAAAGTAGTATATACCGGGCAGAATGAAATAAAGTTACAAACAGGCTTATTATATTAATTTGTTATTGCATTTAGCTGTCCAAGTCATACTGAGATTAGAAAGTAAGGTTAGGAAGCTGATAGATAATGTCAAAGAAAGTGAGGTTAAGAAGTTGGTTATCAACGTTAAAAGAAAATAAAATAAAAATTCTTCCTATACAAATTTATTTCGTTTGAATTTCAATGATTCAAATAGGATTAAATAAACAACAAGAGGTCATAGAGGAAGAATAGGAATACATTTTTGCCGATCCTTCAGCTGGATTCTTTATAAAATATTATTACAATCTTAGATATGTATTTAAACTGATCTAAACATCAGTTCCGAAGTTTTTAAGTTAATAAGTACAGTATATTAAGTTTTAAACTATTTACATAACTTGCAATTTTTAATTCCAATGATAGAATCTACCGTTTTACTCACGTCTACCAATTTTTAAAGCTGCCAGTAATATACAGAGTAAAATCTGTCAAGATTTCCATGGCTTGCCTTACTGTTTTATAATTTGTAACGGATAATAGGCTCCAAATTACTTTTTTCAAATTTCTTTTAAACCACAAAAACAAAAATAAATTACTAAATCACCCAATGCTTCTGCAGCCACTAAAAAGTTACAATGCCAGCGCTTAAATTTCTTTTCAGATTATTCTGTGTCGCTCGCTCATAGAATATTGTGTTGAATGTTTCATCATTATTCTAATAATTACGCAACATTTAGATTTAATTACAAACTTTTATTTAAGGCTGTTTAAAACTGATAAACAAAAAATATAAAATATAGAAAAGTAGTCCTCATTCATATATAGCTGACATGAGCTGTGTCTTACCAGATATAAATGTATAATAGAATCTTAAAAGTAAAGAATTGAATACTTACCTGGGATTAAATCGAGGTACAGGAGCTCCAAAAGCGGATACAGGTAATTGATCACTAACTTCAAGATATTTTATATCTTCCAACGTGGGCCACAATGATTGTACAGGATCTGCATGGTCGTCTACCTTTGAACCTGAACCAACCCTTTCCTGTCTTTGTTTCAGTTTTTCTACCATTCTTTGTTCTCTTATCCTTTGTACGTCCCATCTAAAATATATCCAAATGACAAACGAACAATAATGATGATGACAAACAGAAAAAAAAATAATAACCTTTTTCGTCTTCGCTCATCATTCTCTAATCTCATGTGCCGTTTATTGTAGACTTCATCATCTAAATTCTCCGTGCCTTCCATAGCATAACAACTGGTGTAAACTTTAACTCTCCAGCGCGGCACCTGTAATGATAAATATATTTATTAAAAAAAACCGCAGAGTCAAAATCACAAAATATATAACCTCCAGATTATGCGTTTGTGATATTTCAGATGAGATATCAACTTCACCTGGAATTCCCAAACAAGCCTCACTGGATAGTGTGACATACTGTTCGTTAGAGGTTAGAATTTTCTCATCTTTCATGCAACCTATAACAGCAAGATTGTTATACTTACTGTTGTAAACTAGAAAATAGTGAAACAACGCAAGACTTTCATTTTAAAGTAAAAAAATATTATAAATTAACCTTTTCTTTTCTTTCTTTTACGTGAACTTCGTGGTTCGTCTAAACTGTTATCATTATTTGACAAAGCGGATGAACTACTACACAGCCTCTTTCTTCTAATACTCATTCTTAAATTCTTTAACGTATCTTCCATAGAATTATTAATTATAAAATTACTATTGTTCAAATTTAAAATGGAATTGTTCGCAGATTCAATCAGAGGTGAATCTTTGGAATTGAAACTTGCATTTATATTTTCTTCTTTCTTACTGGTACTTGTTTCTTCGTTTTTAACATAAACTTCTATATCTGCAAAACAAATCGAAAATTACAAATGTCTAAACGCATAAAAATGTCATTACGTACCTTTATCACAATTAATAGACGTATTTTGAGAAGGACTATCATTAAAGTTTTCCATAACTACTTCACTATCTTGAGATGATTCTTCATGACCAACTTTATAGCTAGTTAGGTCAGTGCAATTATTTATATTACTATTATGAGGTTCTACAAAGTAAACGCTGGATTTATTATCGTCTTCAATATGTCCAGCATCTTGTGTCATTTCTTCTATTGTTTCTTCACAAGAATAATCTCGTGAAGAATGATTATTGAAAGTATTAGCTGGAAAGGTTACCCCTCTATCCAGGCAATTTAAACGTTCTTTAAGCTAAGAAAATACCTTAGTTAATAAAATAAGCTTAAAATAATACTTTACCACAAATACCATTTCATTCTCTTGTTTTAAATTAAAAATAATTTTATCTTTATTTAATATTTCATCGTTTTGTTGCTGTATCAAATCTAAATGCAACAATAGCCATTCCTTCAAAAACTTAACCTCACTTTCAGTATTTTGACAGTTCGGATCAGCTGGATTTAGATCAACACCATCGGCAGTATTAGATGCGTACATATGATCATAAGAGAGATTTAAATCGTCTTTATTGTTGTCACTGTTGTTTAAATAGTTTATTGTATCTATGCAATCTGTCAATTTTGTATTATTGTTTTGACTAGCGCATTCTTCGGACATCTTCGCAAAAACTCGTTTTATGTTTTGATCATTGTTCGGCTCTTTTATTGGCATCATACAAAACAAAAATACGAGATTTTGAAATAATTTTCATGTTATTCAATCTCTGAAATCCTCGTTTTACGCCTAAAATCTCCCAACGACTAGTAACATGTTTATGAAAACAAACAGCTGTGACATCACGCTAGAAAAGATATTTACCGTTTACGCTAGTCTGTGCTTTGTAGCATCTGATTTCATATTTATGCATTTATTTTACAAGTCCCTCCTATGGTCCATTAGTGAATAATATCGATCGAACTAGAAAACCCGCCGAATTCCATATCACTATCTTAGAAAATCATTTACAATTTATAACGTTATTTTATAACTAATATTTCAACAATATTTCAATCACTCGTTAAATGTCACCAAGCTTCTGATTTTGAGGTTATGTTTGTTAATTGCGAACGTTCACCACCATTAAAAATGGTATTTCTGAAGGTAGTTTTTAAAAACTCAACTGAATATTAGCACAGAAACCGCCATAAAGCTAAAACTCGAACGAAATGCATTTATAATACCAATTTTTTTTCGTGTTTGATACAAACAACGCACCACTTTATATTTACTAGTCGCACGCAAACGCACGGGCGAATTATTTTGTTAATTGCTTCCGGATTCTGAGCGGTAAATTTAAAGCATAAACAAAACCGGTCAGGACGTCATGAAAATATTTTCAACAAATTTTAAAATTGAAGTATTAGCAACGTCTGTTTTATAAAAAAAATTATTATTCGTTTTTTTGTATAGCAACGAAAGATAAGCTGAGCCGAGCGCGTCAATTATTTCTGAGGATCTCACAGTTTGTTTGTTTATTTGCAATAATTCTTCGTACTATAATAGTATTGTTTATTTCTTCGGTCAGAGATGTACTACTGAACCAGAATGAAACGATATCAAAAATGAGGCATCTTGAATATTTCCCAACAATATGAGACGTTGGGAAATTCTTTACTTTGCTGCTCTACAGATTTAAGTAATTTACTTTTAATAAGAATTACACATCAAGTGGCGTCTAAATAAAAATAATCAATGGGAAATATTGAACCTATTGAACTATTTGAGCGCAAACCTCGAGCGTCACAGTGGCAGTCGTTTACGAAGTGTGGTTGGGTAAAGATGTGTGTGTAACATTTCTACGTAACATGTGATTTTTTTTAACGTACTTATAACCTATATTGACCACATACATCATTGAAGGTATTTTTTGTGTTTTCTCTTTTTATAATAGTCGTTAGTATTTACATCGTTTATTTATAGTAATAATCTTAAAATAAACTTAGTACTTTTTGGTTTTTTAACCTCAATAGTCAGTGACGTAACTTGCACATTTTAGAAAAGGGGCTACAATAATTTGACAATAATTGAGAGGGTAATTCGATAATATTATTGTAGTTTTGATTTTAGTCGATTATAATAATTAAAAATCCTTGTGTGGAAACTACAAAGATTCGTATTACTCCATATGTATATAAATGATAAGATTGCAAAATAATTCGAATGAATTGCAAAAACTTTTCATATCCGATTGATGAAAATGATACCATGTTTAGAAAAATATTAACAACACACTGAAAGAATAATAATTAGATTAAGGAACTGTTCATCAAATGCTTTAAAATCCAAAATCTCGACACCCATGATAAGTTGTGTAACTGGTACTTTTCATTCTTTAGTTTCTATGTGTAAGTCGTGACAGTTGTACCGTATTGTTTTTTTCATTTTGAGGTTATTTGTCAATACTGAACTCGTTGACATTGAAATAAAATTTATTAATGGGAAATTTTAAACAAAAACCTTTATCCTTTAGTGTAAACTTTACAAATAATTTAATTTAATATTTAACAAATACAAAAAAATGTGTTTGACATGACAGCTCTCAAACTTAATTGTTTCAAAACAAAATTAGTGGTGTAAACGTACAAAAAAGTGATTAATCTCATACCAACACAAGGAACCTATAGGCCCTTTTAGTTAGAGTTTACAGCAAAAGCATCATTTTAAAGATACCCGAAAATTCGTTTTTACTTTCATCTTTAACATTAGTACCTACTATTTGGAGTTTTGGACTTTCATAATTCAATATCAGAGCACTTTAAACATTAACAATACTTTAGAAACCTACCTTATTCACGTGTCGTCTGCTAATCTTATCTGCAAAATTCAAACATATGGACCTTGTGTCATTTTCGGCACTTTCAGAATATTTTAGTGCAAAATTAAAATATCTAAAAAGAACAAATAAACAGAGGTTAGGTGTCTTTTCAAGATAATCTTGGCCCCTGTCACTATTAATTCATTGCCTATGCATTATCTTAATAATAATAAAGTAGAATATGAAATAGATGTAATTAAAACAAACAATACCATCCGGACTTATAAGTTGATGAGCTCTAATCGTAAACTTTTTTCAAACTGATTAATGCAAATTTCAGTAATATTATGATTCGTTTGAAGAATTCTTCTTTTTGAAGCATTTTCCTTAGGTGCTATTTATAAAAACCGAAAAAATGCAAGCATAAATTTTACTGGGTCCAAGGAGCAGCAAGGTAATGCAACAATCTTTGGGCAACACTTAATAATAAATTAGGAAAAAAATAAAAATCTATAACTTACAAAAATTCTTTTCATTATTTTACGTATTATTTTAATGGAATTAATGAATTTATGCGCTAATTACTATAAAAATTTAAAAGAAAACTGGGTTTGTAACATAACCTCAATGTATTATGAAAACACTTTTAGCACGTACATAAGAAAGTATGCAATCTTGTGCAGAGGGTGCAAGGCACCCGGGCGGCGATATGTGAGCGGCGACACGGCAGACCTATTTGAAAAGTAAAATGGACTGGAACTTTCAATAAATTGAAGTTTTTTATGCTTTGATTTTTTTGTGTAGTAGAAATGAAATTTTGCCAAGATACATAAAATCTAATTTATCCTCTAGCGTAGGAACACCAGAGAGGTTACCATGGAAGTAGCATTGGAATGTTTCATTCAGGGCGAAACATGACCAGGGCTAGCAAAAAAAAGCTTTTTGTAACAAACAGTCCCATTTGAAAAGGCAATCTTTTTAATTTTTATCTCATATGTCCTGTCAATTCCGTCCCTTCGGCAGGGAGCAGCTTCCCGATACAAGATAAAGTTTTTATCGTGTTCACTTTTTTTTTGATTTTAAATTGTGTCCTAGATCTTGTCGCTCTCTGCTCGCCGCCGCTTTTTGTCCCGTTTCGATATCTTAGACCGTTCCCGAGATGCCGTTTGCCGAAATTTTGACAAAACCCAACAATTATTAGTTAGGATGACATTGATACTGATTGATTGACAAGATACTATATTCTGGTTGAAAGAAATTACTAAAATTCTAGGAACTCAAGAAGGATACCAACTTAACTTTTACACTTACCTTGAAAATCTAATGGAAAAATGAACTTTAAGCCTAGGTCACATTATCAAATAATTTGATAAAACTTGACTGTGAGCCTAGAATGATGACGTCAAACAGACAAACTCAAGTTTGTACCAAACTGAGTGGTCACACTAGTCTGGTCACCAAGTTGGTATCACCTGACTCTTTGGTGCAATAATTCTCGAACGATTTAGCGATCGGTGCACAACTTTTTAACGTAAACATAACCTAAAAAGCATGTAAAAGTTTATTTGTACTTGCTGAAATTCTATTAATTATGCCCATAGATAAAAGACATATGTGGTTATGGACCATCCTAGATTTTCAGGTGTTTGTTTTTGTACTAAGTATGCGGCATTTTCCAATAAAACCATAGACAGAAAATCTTCCTTCTAATATTGTTCATTTTTTGCTGAAGTACATTCCCTTATACTTTTGTTTGTAGCACAATTACACGTCGTATCAGAGGTTATGTTTGTGCATTTACCGCTTCTACCGACGAGCCGAGCCGATTCACAAAATATCTTCCCAGTAGATGCACCTGGTAAATACGGTGCAATATTCGAACGCGGTACAATGTAACCTGTTACATTTTTGAATGTCTACGGTGCAAGCGGTATGTACCAGGTGAATTTTCGTAAACGCCTACTGTAATACATAATTTGTTCAAACTGTGAGGTTAGAATAACTGTGTTTACAAAACAAAAAACCCACTATCTATAGATGAAAAATGACAGTTTGAGTATTGAAAACCGGGTTGTTTATCTATTACAAACAGAGGTTAAAATAAATATTATCTGCAACCCACTACAACCTTCTTGGCTTCGCGGCTGCTTTACTATTTTCAAATTTAGCCAATCACGTATGCAATCGCATCAAACTGACTGATGGATTTAGAAAGGCCTCTAAAACTTAGAAAATTCGACCAAACTAAAGGTATGACGTCATTGTTTAATTTAATTTAATTCCGGATCCATTACGTGGTGGGCACCCTCTATGAAACTCCAAACTCCTGTAAGTTAAACAAATTACAGTAACCGGAACGAGCTGCATGACAATAAACTAGGTGAAGAAAAACACCCTTACAAAACCAAAACCAATTTACTTCCAAATATGCGGGGGCTCCACACAAAATCAAATCTGAATAGCTGCCGTGAGCGCGGCACACACGTACCCAACAACGCAACGAGAGCTCCGGCCGCTTCACCGCAAGCAAGATATGACCCCCCTCTCCCCGGTGATTGATTAGATTGATTAAATGGAACGGTCTCAGCAACCGTTACAGTAAATAAAAAAAGAGGTAGGTACATACCACAGACGATAAATTGAAATGAACTCATTTATTTACATTTTTCCGTCCGCTAACAAGAGGTCACAGTCTAAGAGAACGACTGCGTGTTGACTACGATATTCTGTGACCTTTCCTTCCAGCGCTGCATAGCGCTTATGGCGTAACTAACCTTACTTAACGTCTACCATATTCCCTCTAGCTACCTCCTTCCTTACTTTTGACTGCACTTAGCCTTCGATGTTGTTGGCTTGTAAACAAAGTATATGCAATATACGCTATGCGAGGTTCATTTCAATTTATCGTCTGTGGTACACACGAAATAATTTAAGTTAAGATTAAAAGTACAGTTACTGCAATTATCCAATTTTCCATGTATTTAGATATCAGAATCTTCGCTCTCGATGTTACTTATGTTGTAGAACAATAATTTACCTCGGATTTAAAGAAAGCCAATGTGAAAACCAGACACAAATTCGCAGTTTATTGACACACACTCTTTCTATAAAAAAATCGAAAAATAACACTAAAGTGCAACTTTTGTTTTTATCTACAAAATTCCATAGCAACAGCGTAGTAACCTAGCAACCAAACCAAAGGTAACTTCAAAATATTCAATGGGATATTTTCTCTTCTAATTTTAATTAAGTAATAATTAACTTTAATTTTATTTTTGATTGTACAAAAACATCACGAGCGTTAAGAGAGGTTCATCGGTAAAATGCACTTACCGCCCTCGATGTTTAAAAAACTATCAAATCACTCTCAGTAATAGAAAATGCATTTTTTAAAGTTGGATTTTGCTCGTTTTTCTACGACCTGTAGCGGCAAAATCTGGAAAGCTAAGAAACTCGTTTTAGCGATTCTGTAGACATATTCCGAAGTGGAATCGAACCTATCAATTTCATTTCGATATTTCTCGAAAATCCAATCGCGCCCCTATCTGACGGTCGCCTGTGGATATCTGTGTCTTGTCTAGTATCCTTGGGCACCGCCAACCAGAGTCCGAATGGAAGAAACCGATGTTTGGATAGAATTCAATTCAGTCTCGCTACTATCAACTTTAGACGTATGGTACCCCTATAATTTTGTGTCAGGAATCTTACATGCTGTTGATTGGAGCATAAGAAAGCAGTAGTTCCATTTAACAAGTGAAAGTCCACGTCGTTTCCGGTTTGGTAATTTGTTCTAAAAAATATTCTAATTTCATTTTTGAATCTAGAGGTTGAATTGTAACAAGATGCAAGATTCCAGTTTCCTAGCTTTAATGATTTCCGAATAGTCACTTGTAGACAGTTAAACGGGACGGTATCCGCTATTATCAATTTTCGACCTAGGGTATCCTACAGTTTTGTCACAGATTAAAATAAGAGACAGATATTTCATTATCTATGC
>VTPC01090216.1:128687-172358 GCA_011009095.1 Ignelater luminosus | reverse complement strand
CACCAATGCAAATGTTCCCATTTCTTGTTTCTGCATATTTACAATAGAGAAGAGAGAGAGAGAGAGAGAGAGAGAGAGAGAGAGAGAGAGAGAGAGAGAGAGAGAACGCAATAGAATTCACAAATTGGTCGAAGTGAAACATCTGAATGTTATTTAATCTGTGATTTTGTGTTGGGAATCTTACGGGCTGTCGATTGGAGCAATACAAAAGTACTAGTTCCATTTAGTAAATGAAAGTGAATGTTGTTTCCGGTTTGGCAATTTGTTCTAAAAAATGCTCTTAATTTTATTCTTGAAATCTAGAGGTCGAAGTTAGCAAGATACAGGACTCCAATGCAATGTGAAAGTTTTGCTACTGAGGCAGAAGCAGAAAAGAAAATGAAAAGATTTCCATTACTTCATAAATCTGAGTTTGACCAACAGAAAAAGGAGAATCACTATACCAATTACCAGCCAGTTAGAGAAAAGGAACGCAACATAACATGGTTAAAGTGCGTGAAACTTGTATATTATGATATTGCATTGATTTGTATTTAGAAGATTAATATTGACCTAATTACCCCGTTTTCTATTTGCCTGATTTTCTATGGTCATTTCTTTGAGTACAATAATAATTAGCTATGCTTTTGAAATTCGGCATTCTTATTTCCTTGACATAAATCTTTTTCCCATACGTAGAATAAAGTAAAACACTTAAAATAATAAGTTTTGTTTTGAAGGTTTATGAATGTCTCTTAATTCAAAATGAGAATTTTGATTTAGTTTAGGTAATTGTTATCTTATACGCATTTAAAATGTGACTTTACTATCAAATGTCAAAATATTGTTACGTAATTACATTTTTTTCTAACTTAATTTAATGATATTACATTTTATCAAGTAGAAGGTTGCTCCAATGTTAACGTACAAGGGAGTAATAAAATTACGGATAACCGTGAACAGATAAACGCGTTGTATCTATCATATAATAATAGTAATAATAAATAAGATTATTACAATGTATTTAATTTGAGGATTACAATGCCTGATAAAAACTAGTTTTGAAATTCTATTTATAAACATTTAGGCTCATATGACAACGTGATATCTAATTATAATAAATTGTAATTGATTGTCCATGAACCTAACACAAACTCGACTATTAAGTACAATACATACATAGGTTTAAATTTTGTTTTTTCCGAAAGATTGTTGAATTCAACTGTGTTGATAAAAAAAACAATAGAACATAATTCATTCTATAAATTCATAGTTTTACAATTGGACATCGGTATGTTATTACGCAGCAACGGCCACATTCTAATACGTAGAGTAATGTGTGTCTGTAAATTATCTAATTAGTATTGAAAGAAAAAATAAGATGATAACTAGCAAATTTTACCGCATCAACAAAAACGCTTGGAAAATGCCACATCTTTTACCTTTTTAACAATAACAATACTGCAATCTCATCTACGATTACATTTCTCCTTATTTTTTAAGTACCAATTTTTCATCACGCCGCGAACTTTGTAATGTAAAATAAAATTGTCAATGTTTGCAAGTACTTAATTGCATTCTGATAATAATATCCGGTGTAGAGTAACTATGAAATTATCTATAAATAAATAAATCAAAATGTTTTAAAAATTGTACTATACATATACTATCCTTTAATGTATTCGAAATAATTATTAGTTATTTATGCAACAAGTGAGTAAAGTGTATCTTTTTTTTCACGAGAAGGACAGTTTGCCGCACGAGCCGTAGGCGCAAATCCGCCGAGTGAAAAAAATAACTTTACTCACGAATTGCATACAAAACTTTTTTCACGTTCGTAATAAAAATCAAGAACTACCTACTTCAATAACAGCTTTCACGACGCGTCACATCGATGCATTCTAATTTCTGACAAATGCCAGTGTGTATCATAATAACGGCAGCCTCCTATGTGTTTAAATATTTTGCGTTAAAAAATGACACGTTACGATACTTTTTTTCACTCAAATGCGTGAAAAAAAGAACCGTTTTTCACGTTTCTATCGCGATGAAACAAACGCATCCTTTATAAACGGAAATTAATGAAAAATGTTGCACTTTTTTTAACGAACGTGTAAAAATAAAATAGTAAACGCTGTTGCGATGTTTTATTTTATTTCTTGTGCATCTGACAAATCCTTGACCCGTTCCGGTAGATTGCAAAGTTGCAACCGAACGTAAGGTTATTTCATTATCAGGAATGTCTTTAAATGTCCAGGAATCCTTTCTGGCAAACTGTAAATTGGGATCTAGAATAGAGCTATTTAACAGCTCCTTGCTTAGTATTTATGACAATAGCTAGAATATTTCGAGCATCACCACGTCCCCTATCAACTTCTGCCACAGGAATCCTTACAGTTGTATAGACAGATACCGATGGAATTTTTTTGTCGGTATGTTTCAACATTCTTTCTGCTTGTTGTTCCAAGTTTTCTTTTGCAGAATGCCGATTTACAGTTGCTACTATAGTTGTCGAGCATATAGGACATAAAAACTAAGACTCCCGACCCTTGTCATTATTTGATTTTTCTGGCACAAAACAGACGGAATAAATAGTTTTGGTTACATCCTCTACAAGTCTGAGTTTCACTTGTCTCTTTGAAACATACACAACATAAAGTATTTGATGGCTTGTTAACTATATCTACTGTAGCTAAAGGTTGATCACGTGACTCGGGCGTTTTAGAGGTTACATCCTGAGCAGGTTCATTTTGTGTATTATCTTGATTAGTATTATTGTTAATAACTCTCTCCAAATCTGCTTTACTCTCAAGATTTTGTGCAACTTCATTTAGTAATGTAATGCCTACTTTTATTTTACATTCAAAAAGGGCCTCGTAAGATGTTTGTTTGATTCCAGAATGAAAAGCTTTATTTTTCTTGAGCTGTACAAATTTTACACCTTCATTCCAGTGTCTAGTAGTATTGCCATGTAGTTAACATATTTGCGATATCTTGGTTCGCCCTCTCAATACTACCTTGGCTCTGATGAGAGTGCCTCGGCTTGTCATGCGCAATAGTCAATGAAGGCTAGTACTGCTTTAAATTATAAATAATCTGATTTGCAAATTCCCTGCCATCCTCTGATTGGAGTATAGCGGGGGCGCCAAATAAGGTAAAAATATCTAATAAGACGTAAGCTACTTCTTCTGCCCGTTTCGATTTAAGTCCTCGCAATACAATAAATTTAGTCAGGTGGTCCTGTGAAACAGTATAAACTTCTATTCACCAAGTCGATCAAGTCCACTTGACAACGGAAATTAAACTCCGAAGAAATTATAGGCTTTACAACAATACCCGTTTTAACACTTTTTTGTTTTTGTTAACACAGTTCACAAATTTGAATGTATAGTGTCACGACCTGGGGGTTACGCAGCCTCTTCGTGGACGGCTGCACCCAAGTTGGCAACCCCGTACTAGCTCAGGGGTGCGGGTGCGGTGGAAGCCTGGGCGTCGCAGCGTCGGTGGATGCGTCGTCGTCGATGCGCTCTGATAAGAGCGTGGTCGAATTCAAAGTGCAGGATTTCGAAGCGTAGAATTCAAGGACTTTTTAATTAAATAAAATACAAGACCCATTTTAAATTAACCAAATCGGCGTTGGCTAGGTTGATGCGTGAGTTCGTTTACCCACGACCCGTTGACCGTTGAACGTCGAACCCTTTCAAGGTAGGGTTTTCTTCTTTCTTCTTCTTTTCTTCTTTTTTGGATTATTATACAATAAATCGCAAAGTATTATTTTCTCAAATAAATTTAAAAACAGCGAATATTACTTATTTTCAAAATTAATAACCTTGAAAACCTTATGAACTTATTTTTTTCGAATGAATGAATTATTTCATTAAAAATGTCTACCATTTTGGATCTGGCATTTTGGATTTTAAAAAAATAATATCAAATTGATAATCAGCGACCCTCAAAACTCTTAAATACCAATTATTATTTTAATTCAAATCTTTTTTGATTTTTGTCCGCCTTTTCCGTGAAACCACTGTGCGTAGCAGTGATTTACAGAATTTACAGCTGAACTGCTCCCAGTAAAACACGTTAGTGTACTTTTTAAAGATATTTTGCTCATTATCAGATATAGCAACACTGTCAGTTCTAACCTAAATGTAGAATTAACCTAAACACTATACAACGTTCACGATGTTTCTGGATCGTAACAGGTCATGCTTTCATTTTGTTAGGTTGGAAGTGTTGCTTCCTTTTTTCTTGAAAATTGCCGTACCTGTGTCTGTATTTGGCGCCGTTGCGCCATCAAAGTTTTGCATAAGCGTTTAGCACCGATTAGTTTTGCTTTGTTAAAAAAAAGATCATTTGTTTAATATTTTGCGTCTATTAATGCCAATTAAGAAAAATGCCAAAGATTATAAATAAAAACGTAAAACTTTGATTTATAAATATAAATAAATAGAAATCTTCGTCAAATAATCTTTAGCGTAATCGATTTACAGATTTACAAAAAAAAGGCAACACGGTGAGGTCAAACTGTCATAAAATCATAATCTTAAAGCACATTAAGCGTCAATAAGATTTTACAAGCCGAGTTAATAGATAAACAGCCCAGTTTATAATACTCAAACTGTCATTCTGCCACAGCCATATACGACCCAGAAACATCGTGAACGGTGTATAGTAATGTAAAACTATTAACTTTAATTCTACAATTTCTGTTCCAACTATTGTCTAAAATTAGTTTGTATTCATTTTCACTAACAAAACTGCTTATTTCTAGATTATACTCTTAACAAACGAAATTGTTACTTTAATTTTAATTTGAAAATGTGACAAAATACCTAACTTATGGCTATTATTGGATTGTTTCCTACAACTACAGTCAATTATAAACTCAAACAATTTTATTTATATTACGAGTTTGCATTTTCACCTTAATTGATACTGTTTTTTAAGATTAAAATTAAATGGATTCTTGATTTGATTACTTTTATGAACTAAATACTGCCGTATCCTTACATTATAGTTTCTCAAGCATTTCGCCGTTGCTCTGATAATTTATTTAGTATATTGACAATTGACATATTTAAATGTCACTTGTAGGTATTTGTTTGTCATCACGATACTAGGTAACGTGGATCCAGAATTTAAAAAATAGACAAAAACTATACAGCGTTCACGATGTTTCTGGGTCGTATATGGCTGTGGAAGAATGACAGTTTAAGTATTGTAAACCGGGCCGTTTATCTATTAACTCGGCTTGTAAAATCTTATTGACGCTTAATGTGCTTAAAGGTTATGATTTTATGACAATTTAACCTCACGCTGTTGTCTTTTTTTGTAACTCTGTAAATATAAGGAAAACTTGATTTCTGTTTAACAAAACAAAATGAATCGGTACTGAATGTTTATGCAAAATTTTTGATCGTGCAGCAGCGCCAAATGCAGCCGCAAGTAAGACAATTTTCAAAAAAAAAAGAAAAAAGCAAACACTTCCAACCTAACAAAATGAAAGCATGGCCTGTTACAATCCAGAAACATCGCGAACGGAGATATCCATTTAAAAATCTGCATTACGCATAATATATACAAACTAACTGTTGCATAGCAATAATATGCAATTTAGCGGGGTTGGAAATCAACGCTTATCCTGTAAGGTCCTTTGTCGCCTTTATTTTGATAACGTTGATCGATATTAGAAACAATAGATCACTGAATAATGTGTTTTAGTAATAAAAACATCAATGTTGCACTCTTATACTTAAATAAAACCCTAAAAAGCTTTCAAATTTTATTTATTGCTTCGGAAAAATGAACGAAGGCAAGGCCCCACCTAGAAACTGATCTACACTATTATTTATACGGACCTTGACCGGTACTCGAGTATCTTTTATTTTGTTTTGGATCTAGTTAACACTAGCAATAAAATGAGAAACAATAATGATGCCATAATGGGTTCAAATAATGATGAGATAGCCAACTATTCTTTGCAGTTTACAAGGTAGTTATGTAGCGAAAATCTTGAAAAAGATGCGTCAAATCATGACTCTTTTATTTTAGGAAAACAGCATTTTTGAGGTTAATCTTAAAACAACACAAGTGTCCTAAACGGAAAGAATAGAATTAAAAGCAGAATCAGATTATTTAAAAATATATACAGGGTGATATTTAAAAAAATTAAGTTGATACAACTTTGAGCATTGCACTTAACTCTTATTTAGTCACGGAACGCGCGACATAGGGAAAGTCCCCTAGAAAATTTCGGAATGAAACCAAGAGCTCTTTGAATGTTCTACGAATTTAGATCAACACACGTCATTGAAATTGCCTAGTGTAAGAAAAAGATAGCCATACTGGAAGCGAATCGTGTATAGAACGATCGGTTATTGTTTACATTTGGTTTTGTTTTCACTCGATTTTGACGTTTCTTGACATTTAAATATCAATGAACAATTAAAACGCCTCGCACAAAAAATATGTGTTTATTATACTAAAATTATTACAACTATAGGAAATTTAGGTTATTAAATAGTTTTCTAAGCAGTAATTACAGTTTTTTAAGTCGAAAACAACTGTAGGTAAACCGCAGAAATCTGTTGATGATACTTTTAGGTTATTCTCGCCGAACACTTCTAATTCCTAATCTTTGATGGTATTTTGTTATATAAATGGGATTTTACGGTTTTGAGTTTTGAGCAAAACTAATGAATACATAATAGTGAATGATGAAACACGTCAAAATTGACTAGAAAACTTTACCTGGGCCCCAATTTTACACTGTAGAGGTAGGAACAGATGTACCCAACTCATAACAGTCAATATATTGTGGAAAATCTGAAAAGAAGATAATGATCTGAGCGGCCATTTGTCGGTGTGTTATAGCAGTTATAGAATCGACTCCATTCTTCACCAAACAGAATTTGAATGCCAAAATTTACCAAAAGGAATGTCTACAAAAAAGATTGTTGCTCCTTATTCGAACTAAAGGTCAAATACTATTTTGGCCTGATCCCGCTTCGTGCCATTACGCTTCTTCGAAGGTAGACTGGTATCGCAAACATAACATTCCATTTGTTGATAAAACAATGAACCTTCTCCCTTCCCCAGACTGCCCAGAAATTCGATCAATCAAACAAATGCAAATGGTCTGATCACTTTTTAGTCACTATTCTGTAATTTCTAGTCACGTTTCTGTGAAAATCTATTGTGAGCTCTGTTGGTGGGATACTTTTGAATTTTTAAAATGTTATATCATTTCTGAGCATGATGAGGTGTTTATGGTGATACTGAACAGTGTATGAATTTTTAATTCTAATGTGTCTTTAAAATACTAAAGTTAATAGTGGTAGTTCACTTCACAGATCAGCCCAAAGTTTTAGTTTGGGTCTTACTTTTCAGACTTCACAATTTTCAAGCCTGTTCATGTTGGTCTGGTATTTGGTTTTGGGCTAAGTTTTCATTTACCTGATGTATCGTACAGTTGAATTAAAATAATTTCTTGTGTAAAAATAAATTTAAATAAAATTCTATTCCATTATAACTCTTGGCTGTTCCCTCTCTCTGGTTAAATTCGAATTGGTCAAGTTTACTGACGCAACCGGTGACAATAATGTCAAGTGTCAACAGTTAACTGTCAGTTAAAGAGGTTAAGGCACGTATAAACGGATAATTTCTGCTTGTACTATCATAAAATTGTGCTAAAAATTTGTGAAATATCTTTGACGATTATAATTAATTAACAGATATGAATCAAAAGTTACAAATTCTTCAAAAATACAAAGCTGAAACAAATAAGAGAGGTTATGTTTACAGTTATTAAAAGGTTATTTTTAGTGTAGTGGGAATAGAGATTCGATTAGAAATATTCATTTGTACTTTTTCCAATGAATTAGTTAAAATAAAATTTTCAAAAACATTAGTTTGTGTACTTTCTTTCTAGATGAAGTAAAAATGTTAAAATATATTAGAAATTCTTTAAAAATGTCTTAACATTTTGTTCTAACGACTTGTGTGTTAAAGTCTTCTTCAGATTCCTTGCATATTTAGTAGTAAAGCTAAAAGAATTCATAAATAATAAACATATTCCTAATCTCTTAAATTAGCCCATATAATACAGAACAATGCAAAGATAAAGGACTTAAATTACCACACAATTACTCTACAATATTGAAAGCATTAAATACTCGTGCTTGTTCTTATTTTCTCAGTTAGCCTTTGCCTCGTGTTTGAATATTAAAAGTTGTACATAACAATTGATATTAATTATTAACCTAATTGTAAGTGATTGGTAAATGGGACAGTTAATGTATTTCTTAAAACTTTATCATATTATTATAAAAATTATTAAATTTCAAATATTTTTTGCAGGGTGTAATGATCTCAGTAGCATTAATATTATACTCAACGTAAAGACAATAAGAAGAACCGTTTCATTTTATAAATAATTAAAAATGGCTGTTGGACTTAGTTTGTTCGGTGTATGGGACTATGTCGTTTTAGTTATAGTTTTATTATTGTCTTCCTTTATCGGACTGTACTATAGATTTACAGGTGGTAAACAGAAAACAGTAAAAGTAAGTATATTTAAAACTAGCATAATAAAAAAAAGTTTTCTAAACATTTTTGTTTTTTCGTAGGAATATTTATTAGCCGATAAGAATATGCACATAGCACCAGTCGCATTTTCACTTATGGCCTCATTTATGTCTGCTATTACAATTTTGGGAGTTTCCAGTGAAAATTACACATATGGATTCCAATTTATCGTTATCAATATTTCCTATGGACTGTTTACACCTGTAGCTGCATATTTATATTTACCTGTCTTCTTTCGACTGCAAGCAACAAGCGCTTACGAGGTAGATATAATTATCTATTTGCATTGTTTTTAGATGAGACCTAGCCATGGAAATCTGACAGTTTGAGTTGTGGGAATGTTTTTGACATATCTTTTGAAGTTTAAAGGTTATGTTTTCCATCATTTATTGCTTAGTATGCTGCCAGGTACTTTTCAAATTTGCAAATGTCAAGTATTTTTGAAGTGACAAAGTGTTAAAGTAATTAAATTACAAACTAGATTAAAATGTAGACAACATTATTAAATATGCCATTTGGAAAGCATGCATATAAAGTCCAATCCACACTACGCGTGCAATTATTGCATGCAATCCAGTTGCATGCGTTTCCACCATTCACACCAGGCTTCTCGTCAATGCGTTAGCACCCCGCGTGCTGACGCACACAATTAGAACTTATTTGATTTTTTCCTGCATTTCTAGTGGAAAACTTTGTGTTTTTATTCATACCAATCTAAAATAACAATGTTGGTATCGCTGTGGAAAAAAACTGCAAAAGTTGAATAAGTTCGTTAGGTTAGAATGTTTAAAACTGTGGTTTAAAGTATTTTCATTTTCATTTTAACGTTTGCAGTAGCATTTAACATGCAATGTTCTTGAATTGTGTAGTTTGTTTTTGTATAGTGTAATTAATTATAGACTCATATCAACTGATATTAATATATTATTTAAAAAAGTGATTCACAAGATCGCGCCTTTTTCAAAATAAAAAAACGCATGTGACATTTTTATTTTTATTCTGCTAAATATTGCCAACATATTAAAACCTTATTAAACCATAAATTCCTAAAAAAGCTAGCAGCACGCGCAGTGTGAATACGTCCATGCTTCTTCACGCGGCTTCAACGAAATGCAGAAGAAACGCACGCAAAAGTTGCATGCGTGAGCACGCACGTGGCACGCGTGATGTGAATTGGGCTCAACAAACATGCAGCGCGCGAATCAATGAAAAAAATGCCACCGTAGGTGGCTGCCATTTAGAAAACTTAATTTCTCTATGGCTGGTGAATTGGAAAATGGATAACTCCGGTCGTGCACGCTATGTCGGGTACCAAGCAGTCCGCACGCCCGCCGTCCACGGTGATGATGGTCTGGTGGCGATGGTGGTGCAGGCCGGAAGCAGGTCCTCCATAATCAACCAAACCCAAGATGCAGTAGATGGATCAACGGCCGCTCCACCACCAACCGGCGTCTGCGTAAGGGTGCGCCCCGTTGGTGGTGGAAATGGGCCAGGCCTGTGCCCCCCAAAACACAGACTCTGGAGGACAAACATGCAGCCACACTGCTTGCAACTTAAGGAGGTACAGGAAGTACAGTCAATTTTAAATGTTTATGGAAAGGATAAACTTTTTTCGGGATTGTACTTTTAAAAATTAATATTTGATTTTGTGATTAAATGACTTTTGGCTTGTTGAAATTATTATTTTATGTATGTAATTATCAAATCATTACAAAATGATTCATAATTACTATTAAATTTACATGAAATAATTAATTTTTTGTTATTAAATATTTTTTAAAAAATAATAAAAAATTCGGCAGCGTAGCAACTTTAACCATGTTGGCGCATGCGTCCACGGTATTATAATTGCGTCGATGTGTGTATGTTTACAAATAAAGCAGAGGTGAAATTTATTTAACAAGATTCTTGAAAGCAATAAAAAATGAACGAAGAAAAAAGCGTTATTTTTGGAAAGGTAAACGAGTCACTGAAAAAATTTATAACCAAAAAGAAAGTTCGAATGTCTAAGTCAAAAAAAGTTATCACTAACCTATTGAATTATTTGAAAAATTTAAAAACTACAATTTTATAAAACGTTTAAATATTTTTGCAATATTAAAAAAATTGGGCAATAATTTATTTATTACGAATTATTATTTAATTTTGTTATGTCTTATAATATATAATAAAAGTTTTTTAAAACTTTAACATTTATTTTTTGAAATACGATCTCCTTGAATTTTGAATTTCCCTCTCAATCCGTCGTTGCGCCGTTGCCGACAACCACAACTCACATTAACTATGGCTGACTGCTTTTTAAAAATTAGTGTTTTTTAAAGTTAAATATTTTTATAAATAAGAATCCTTGAATTTTTTTTCAATAATTTCGAAAATTTTTTTACGCACATGTAGTTTTTCAGAGCAGCGTCACAGTATTGATATAATAGATACGCGTGGGGTCTGATATGCTGTTATAATGTTAAATTGGCTATTTTTAATATTCTTTTATAAAAAAACTATGAACCCTAGGTCGCTACAATTTTCAGGCAACAAATATAAATATTTTTATTGATCCTCAAAATTTCATGATGTTTTCATTATTTTCACTAAGGTCCTGTACCTCCTTAACAAATCAAAAGCATGGTCCATCCTTATCTAACAGCAAAGTGAATGATGCTTACTATATAATTTAGAAATAATAGAAAAGGATATGTAGGCAAGGTTTTACGATGAGTAAAAGATTATGTACTCAATAAATTTAGAAAACTAATTATACTTATAAGTTATAGGAGAAAAACGATCGTCGCGACCTCAATTGGAAATTAAAAAAAACTAGTTTGATTATTGGTGATCACGCTAGTGCCACAACAGTAAAACTTTTTGTGGGAAATTACAATAAATGTTATAAATCTTTGGATTTGGACAGGTACTGTTATGTCAAACCGTGTGTCTCTTATTCTTGCATTAAAATCGTTCGTTAGCACTGGGCAACATCCTTGACACTTTTGTAAACTTGTGACATCATTCAGTGGAAGATAGTGCAATGCAAACGAACAAATCTCTAAAACTCATGGGAATAAATTTTTAGTTGTATAATTTGCATTTTCACCGTGGAATTGAGGAAACCATGAGTATACGTGGGGGACATGCAGTTATTAGGGAAAGATGCACTATAGTCTTCATAACTAAGTTCCTTGATGTATAATTTTACTTTGACGTTTTTATTGGATCAAAACCAAAGCCAGTTGATCTTGAAATAAAGTACCGACACCAAACAAAAAACGATCGCAAATTGAGCTCAATAACGATTTTCTCTCCGTCAGAGGCGTTGTTGTTCTATGTCAAATTTGACAAATTTAAACGTTAATTTATAAGTTTGAGGTTATTAAAATTTAGATTTTAGAAAAAATAGTTTTAAAAATGTCCAATAACCTCAAACTTATGAACTGACGTTTAAACTTCCAAATTTGATGTGGAACAATAGCGCCTCTAGCGGAGAGAAAATCATTCTTAAACTCAATTTACCATCGTCTTTTGTCTGGTGTCGGCACTCTTATCTCACAATGAACTGGTTTTGAGAATAACACGATCGTCGCGACCTCTATTGGGAATGTAAAGAACTACGCAGGTAGAAAGTGTCAACCCTGCAACATTTGGAACTTTTTATTCTTGCTTTCAATCATGGCACAAGTAAAACATTTTAGTGAAACGCCGAAAATTAAGTGTAATAGATTTATGGAAAACTTAGAACAGATAACCAATAGTAGGAAAAATATCAAGAAAGCGTCGGTTAAAGTAACTGCTGCGTTTTACAAATTTCTGTTCTAAAGGAACAGTTACAGAGTTTTAAGGGTTTTTAGTTCGCGGTAGAAAAGAAATTTTGCAAGAAACTGGAAATTTATGAGAAGATAAAAGAGCGAGCAAGTGGTGCCATCAAGTGTTTTAATTGTGTGGAGTTCGGTCATGTGGTGTCTTTCTGCCCAAAGCCTAAAAGGGAATCTGGGTTGTGTTATTTTGTGGTAGAGGTGATCATGTGAAAAGAAATTGTCGGCGAGTGAATGCTGGACATGATGTTGTATTAAAAACGGGTAGCTTGTAACAGCGGGAGCCTGTCTGGTCTCTCGAGCCGTTGGGGCCTCTCAGCCCGCTCGGGCTTCTCCGATCTGGCGGACTGTTTGAGCCTCAGGCTTGTCGGACCTGTCGAGCTTATCAGGTCGATACTGAACAGGCGTTCTTTCTTGTACTGGCTCGGACAAGAGTAATTCTTGTATTGTCCCGGACAAGCATTATTATCATACTGCACCGAAGAGAATTTTTGTACTGCACCGTAGACGGGACGAGTTTCTTCGTTGGGTTTTTGCGCGGCTCAGCTGAAAGCTTGCATTTAGGGCAGGCCGGGCTACGGTTTGAACATCTATTAGGCTTACGACGGGTTAATCGGGTAGTTCGTTCCTGTCAGGTCTTTCGGGCTTCTCGAGCCTGTCGGTTTAATTGGGCCGCTCGGGCCTGTCGAGCCGTTCAAGAAGTGGTCGGGATTTTTGGGGCTAGCTCGGCCAGGGTTCTACAAGCAGGTACAAAATGAAAATTGAAGATAAGTTATGAGTACTGCAGTGTTGCCAGGTATGGACATTTTCTCCAAATCGGGGATTTTTGAACTTGGTGGTAGGGAATTAGTGAGGATCTTAGAAAAGTGGGGATTTATTGGGGATAAATTAAAAGTTTTGAGTAGATTTGCAACATAGTCGTTGTTAATGGAAAAATAATGTTTGCCTTATTATTGTTGATAATAATGAAAGTTTTATTTCTGTTATTGGAAGCTTTGGAGTAAGTACAATATTTTATAAATAAACAAGTTTTCTGAGACATTGATAAAAAAATGTTTTCATTTGTTACGTGCTTTCCTGGCCACAAATTGGAGAAAAATCAAGGTCTGTAAATAATACTGGTATGCTGTGAAAAGTAGATCTTCCTATTAGCAGTCATTTGCGATCGAAAAGATTAAGGTTAGATTAACGTAGGCAATGTTATTTTCATTATTTTATGACAATTTATATTGGAAATCGGGAAATTGTTAAAAATTGATTGCCGTGGTGGTTTTGAACATATCTTCAAGGTGCGTATTTCTCGGTAATATGCTATTATTAATGGACCTTAGAGGAAAACACCATCGTCGTGAGGGTGATCTTACTGTTGCCAATAAATTAATTAACGTTATAAATCTTCAGATTTAGAGATTTATGCCAGCTCTGGCAACGCTAGTCATAGCTATAATCTATTTTGATACATCTTGACGATGCTGAACGCCATCTGTTGGTTGATGACTTTCACGTACAGCATAAAAGATTATTCGTGTTCACAAGCAAGCAGCAAGTTAATGTATTGGCGATATAAAATTGCTGGACGGTTGGCAGCACTTGTTTGCAAGCAAATAATTACTAACAGCGCCTAATCACCACTGCTGGTGGCGCATTAGTGGGATTACAGCTTGCGGACACAAGCACTATTTCAAGAAGTTTTGAAGTTGGGGATTTTATGTGGGATTTTCGTACCGTTATTGGCACAGGTTATTGGCAGCATTTTTGTTAGACGGGTGGGGAGAAAGATTTTCTACACCTGGCGGCAATGGAGTAGTGGCACCTTTTTCCACCTGAAGCCCTGCTTAGTTATTTAGTATTTTTCATTTTATTTGCTAAATTGACTCACTTCTTTTATGCATCATAGCTTGTGGAAGCCCTGATATGTACAAAGTACTTTTTGCAATGTCAAACCTATCCGCAATTGATGTACAAAACGTATAAATATAATACTCTTACAGTGTTGTACGATTGTTTTGTTAACGTCCATATTGTAACAAGACACTGCAATGAAATACTTTCTTGGGGGTCTTCCAACACAGGTACGTGTATGCAACAAACGGTTACCAATTATTGTTATTAGACATTCTATTGTGTTACGGTTCATTCTAGAATGGGCTTTAAAATTATCCTCAAGGTAGTTATTTATTAATTCTGTCTCATTAGGTATTTTATTACGTTTGCGGTTTTTAGTGTACTTGATGACACTATTATTACTTAGTGCATTTCTTTCATTTTGTTTATCCTTATTAAACATATCTTTACATCCTTGTGTAGCAATCAATTATAAAAAGTCATCAATTCCGTACAAATTCGATCGTGACGAAGACGGTTGCAAAATATTTATGTAGTAAAACTTAACAGATATCAAATTTGACAGCGTATGGTAGTTAAGTTCGGAACATAACAGGCGTTTTTAGACTCCAACCAAGCTCGAGTAATTTTTGCCTAGTAGAGCACAAAATTCGGATACTGAAGCATATTTTACCCGAGCGCTAGATGTAATATTAAAACGCGCCCAATGTTTTAGAGTAAAGACACCAATCTGTCATTTTAATGCTTTTGATCTAGGAGTCCTTTGATTGTTGTAGGACTTTTTAATATGTTCGAATTTACTAACTTGTTATGTCAAAATTGACAGTACGTTGATGTAGTATCTGTTTCAAATTATAAAACAGTAGGTAGACCATGATTTATTTTTGTTAAGTTGGCAGCGCAACAAAAGAAATTATATTTTCGCGAGTGGAAAAACTGAGAATTTTGTGTTTGTCTTTGTAGAATGTAGGCTCTTGTTGACAGTTTTCGTCCAATTTTAAAATGCAAATCGAAAATTTTCATCTGTAATTTGATTATAGAAATGCATAATTGCGATTTATTATTGAAATTATTTTAATAAAGTAATTTTACTTAATGCAGATTTGGCAACGTAGCCAATGCAATTATGCTAAGAAGTATAACCTAAAATACATTTTTTACTTAACCTCTACAAATTTTTTAAGCTGTCAAATGACATCAATCTGTCTCTCTCTTATCAATTACAAACTATATTTTTCATCTTTGATTAATTGAAGTATTGCAGTAATAAATTAAAATAATCTAAAGATTAATAAAGGATGAAAAACGTGATTTGTAATTAATAGAAAAAAGACATAGTAATGAGTATATTCAAAAAATATCAAGTTTCTAATTGTAATCAATTTTATAGTATTTAGAAAGGAGGTTTGGTAAAGTTGCAAGATTAGCAGCATCTCTTTCATATAGTCTACAAATGATTCTATACATGGGTATTGTGCTGTATGCACCAGCACTTACATTAGAAGCTCTTACGGGTATTACACAAGTAACTGCTATTTTATCTGTAGGTGAGTAAACTAAAAATCATAACCTTTAGACTTGTTTTGCATAATTACAATTTATTTACAGGTTTAGTTTGTACATTTTATTCAACAATAGGAGGAATGAAAGCAGTATTAATGACAGATCTACTCCAATCACTTCTCATGTTTGCTGCAGTATTTAGTGTGATTATTTGTGCTGTTATTGAGACTGGTAGCTTTTCAGAAATTTGGAGGATAGCCGAAATGGGAAACAGAACTGATCTCCTTAAGTAGGTCTTGTTTTCTTATATATTTTATAACCTGTTAAAGAATATTTTAATTTCTAGTTTTGATCCAGACCCAACAGTACGTCACACATGGTTTTCTTTAATAATAGGTGGTGGTATTACATTCTTGTCCCTTTATGCAGTTAACCAAACACAAGTACAAAGATACTTGACAGTGAAAGACTTGAAACAAGCACAGAAAGCGCTTTGGCTCAATTGGCCTATTTTGACTTTGCTTAGTTTAAGTACATCTTTCTCTGGTTTAGCCATTTATTCTAAATACTACAACTGTGATCCAGTTACAACTAAAATGATTGATCTGCCAGATCAAGTAAGTTCTTTTATGTTACTTTTTGCCCGACAGTATTGTAAATGCTCAATTTGCAGATAATGCCGTATTTTGTTGTTGACTCTATGGGGCATATTCCAGGATTAAGTGGGCTCTTTGTTGCTGGTATCTTTAGTGCATCATTGTCTACTGTTTCTGCATCCGTTAATAGTTTAGCAGCTGTAACTTTAGAAGATTATTTGAAAGTAAATTAGTTAAACCCTATTCATTAAAGCAAGCAACTGTCAAAGTCATTTTGGAAATTTAGTTACAAAAAGTTACTAAATGGTTGTAGGTTATGTAGCATCTGACGGTTACATTTCAGAAAATTGTTAAAATTTAAATAAATAAAATATTTTCAACAAAATAAAGATAATATTGAGAAATAGGGAATTAAAAGCTTATAAAACTACTCATAATTTTAAATGACAGTTAAATTATTCATTGATCTCAACAATAAAAGATGAAATTTCCTAATAGGAATTGATGCATCCATCAACTGTCAATTTGACTGTTGCTTGCTAAAGTGAACAAAGATTATTTATTATTCGATTGTTATTACAATTTTTGTCTTTTCAGCCCTTGTATTTAGCAATTAAAGGAACTCCCTTACCCGAAAAAGGAATTTCTTTACGTACAAAATTGATAGCATTAGCTTATGGACTTGCATGCATAGCACTTGCATTTCTGGCTCAATTTTTGGGTGGAGTATTACAAGCGGCGCTTACAATATTTGGTGTTGTGGGCGGACCACTTTTAGCACTTTTTACTTTAGGAATGTTTACCACGACTGCCAATGAAAAGGTGAGATTTGATAATAAAATCAATAGAATTTCTAAATTAAAACCTTTCTCAGGGAGCACTAACAGGATTAGTAGTTGGTTTGTCAATATCGTTATGGATTGCTTTTGGAGGTCCAAAGCCACCATTACCAAAATTACCTGTTAGAACTGACGGATGTAATGCAACAGAAACGTCTTTTGTGCATGCATCACTGTTTCAGCAATCTTCGAATTTTTCTGCAGCCACACTAACTCAACCAGTAGATAATAGGTAAATATCTTTATCTGAAATGCTAGATTTCTAGATTTCTTTGTTTTGTAAGTAACACAGAATATTCATGTTATAGTAAATTCAACGTTTTTCAGTGAATACTTTTGGTTGTATCGACTGTCCTATCTTTATAATGGAGTATTCGGACTATTAAGTACATTTATCGTTGGATACTTTGTAAGTTTTATTATATCTAAAATAAGCAACAAAAAACCAAAGCATATGGATCCGAATCTATTCATACCACCAATTGCAAGAAGAATGCGAAAATGGAACGAATGTTTAAATTCTGTCGAGGTGAGATTGTTAAATAATTAAATCATAAACGCATTGGTGTAACATGGCTTTCACTTATTAATTCATATTTTGATGTCTTTGTCTTTATTGATCGTTATTTAATGCTAGTGCTTTCTAACAGGAATCAAAATTGATGGAATTACATCGATGAACATTAACTGATTTGCTACATGTTACATTTAGTGTATCATAATAACAGCCTTGGCCATCAATACATCAACGTTGTACTGGTTTGAAAAATTATTATTACAACTGTATTTACTGTTTTCCTGTCTGCTTTGGAAATTGTGAGTCTTAACCCTACCACTCTTTGTTTGCCTTGTTTATAATGGAAACACCTTTTGAATTTTGTTCTGTAAAAAAATCAATTAGTGTGAAGATTGCACTTTGCAGTTTACTGCAGCCTAGAACCCAACAAATTTTTAAACTGAGGCCTAGCTTGACCCAAACCTGAACTTCGACCCAGGCCATGTAAAGGCCTGACTAGAAAACCTGGCCCATACAGGCCTTTACCACAATCACCAAGGAAAGGCGTTGAGTACATACTTATAACTTGTTATTTATTATTAGGAAACAAATAACATTTTAGGTTTGCAAGAATAAGTTGACTTTATTCATTAGTTCACACCCACCAAAGAACCAAAGCATTATGAAGGTTTGTCCCTGTTCTTTAATGGAGAATATAAGTCTAAAAAAATCATTAAAATGCAATTTTAATTTTGATTCTGCAAGAAAAAAAATATTGAAATTCAAAATGACTTTGCCACATGTGAAAACTGTGAAATTCATAATGAATGTTGTGTGACATCACTTATGCCGATATCCAGAGTTAACTAGATAGAAGAAATAAAACAATAGTCAACTACCGATAGTGCAGATGCAAACAAAGATATTCAATATAAAGCTACAATTCAAATTGGTAGCCAGTTCTGCAACTTTCACTAAAAAATAAGGTGTATTATTCACAAGATTTTTAAAACAAAATTTGTTTCAATTTTCATGCATGAAACTGTTAGGGAAATTTCATTTATCTTAAGTTCTAATCACTTTCAATTGGTTTATTTTTACAATGTTGGCAGTGCTTTTGGCATTAAATTTGTGAAACTGGAGGTTAACTTAAAATTTGAAGTTGAAAGTTCAAAAATATTCTAAAAAATAAAATGTTCCATTTTGTTATTAAATTGGATGCAAAGCAATTAAACGAGAATTTGACATGTGGACATAACCTAATAGAGCAATGACAAGTGATAGATGATAAAAATAAAAACAGAATTAACCAAGTTTTCTATTTTCTATAAAATTTATAGTGCCGGCAATGGGACATTAGCCAGTAGTTTCTGTTTGGAGAAATGTCAATGTGTTCTCTATTGTCGTTTCATGTGCAAAATAAAAGTTTACTAATTATTAGGATTGTTACTGTTTTAATAATTTAATATAATTAGTTTTTCAAATTTTAGTTACTTAACCTAACTGCGAAAAATACACTAAATTAAAAAATATATAATAATTATGTAGCTTATGAAACTTTTTAGGTTGGCAGTTCTGATACATGTGCGCGCCTTTTCATTTATTGGTCAATTCAGCGGAGTAAATTTAAATCACGTTTTCGGTGGTTCTCGCTAGATGTCAGAACAAAACTATAATTTTAAAAAAATTCTAATTAAATTATACCTTTTCCATTTTTCTTTTTAATTGTTTACCGCTTGTTGCCAATGTAGTGTCGTCAGTAACTACTAATACGTATATACTGTAATGACGATTACTTACTGTCGTTAAAACCTTATATGCCCTTTTATGACTAGCTGCAGTTGGCCACTTTGGGTTTGTTTATGTTGTTCTTTAAATTCGGAGTGCACCGCTTGTTGTAATAGCCGTTCGTTTTTTTGCGATTAACAGAGTGCGCTATTGTAGCGTTCGTTTTTTACAGTACAGAGTGAAAGGTATAAACTCTTAATGCTTAGTGCATTAGGAGATTATGGAAGCACAATAATTTTGAAAATTCTATACATCTGATTTCGTCTGAACAATAAGTTTGTACACAAACGTGAGAAATCTCTATAAATGAATATGCGGACGAATTTTATTTTCATTTGGCAACCATGCGCAGAAGAAACAAAAAACAAAGTACATATTATAACCCCAACTCTCAATAAATTGTTACAACTGTGTAAATAAACAAATGTACCTTCATTAGTTTTGTAACACAGCAGTCTGATTCAAATTTAAATTAATTAAAATTATTGTAGAGGTTACGTTTACATTATTTGTTTACATTCTACGACTACGCCCATTGATTACAATCATTCAGTTTAAAACGATTTAGCGTATGTTCTATAAAACTACTTATCTCTAAACCTATAAAATAATTTGGTTCGTTGATAGTTTAAAATTACACATCAGTTTTCCGATATTTATTTGGCTTAACACACTTTTATTTTTAGCAAATACTAGTCTACTGTCTACATACAGAACTAACATTACACACACCTGTCTATTTGATACTGATACAAGCCAGTGATGTTCAGGAAGTCGCTGAATTTAGAGTTCTTACAGCATGGTGCTTGTTTTAAATTATACAATGATTTCTTTAGTTTACTAACAATACCTTCTTACCTGATGGAGGAACCATACAGATTTCTTCCTCAATTTCAACATATAGGAAGGCAGTTTTTCCGTCGAATTTTTGAGATGCAGCTAGTGCTAACAAGATTCTTTTTCTTTTTCTTGATTTGTTCTATCCGAGTTACTCTCATCTTCATCGTTTATAGCTAATAATGTATTTTTCCTAGTTAAATTGACCTTGCTCTCTTCATTAAAAATAACGTCGAGACACTTTGATTTTAGCTGTCTGTGAATTGTAGAGTCTGTAGTTTGTGGAGTTTTTATCATAACCCACGAACACTTAACTTTTTACTTCTTGTCTAACTTCTTTCTTAAGTTGCCAGGTATATGAAGATATGCATCACATCCGAACACTTTCACATGTTGTAGGGTTGGTGTAGATTCTGGTGGTTTTAATAACAATGCCGTTTTGTTTGCAAAGTTTTGCCACTCGCATGTTAATGTATTCTTTCCACACGTATGCGTTTTATGTTTTGTCCAAATTTATTACAGCACATTTCGATGAAATCACAGAAACACTAGTAAATATCACTTTTGTGTTTAACAAACTTAACCTCACAAAAACCACCTCTGCCACCTTTGAACAAAACGAAGTATCTCGAACCTCTCGTAGATGCCACATTATTTGGCCCGCACACGTCACTATAGGTTAGCTCTTCGCAAAGCCAGTTGATGTGAAATAAAGTACCGACACCAAAACAAAAGACGATTGTAAATTGAGCTCAATAACGATTTTCTCTCCGCTAGAGGCGTCGTTGTTCCACGTCCAATTTGACAAGTTTAAACGTCGGTTTATAAGTTTGAAGTTATTAGAATTTAAATTTATAAAAAAGTAATTATCATTGCCTTGTCACCTTACCGCAGTTGCAACATGAAAATTTACCTTTTTCACTTTTTTTTTGTGGATGGTTGACTCCTTATTTTTATTCTGTTGGTTAGTTGCTAGTTTAAGTACGACTTTAGTATTGTATATGTTGATTTATTTAACGTGATTTTGCAAACTTGCTTTGTTTATCGAGTACCAAGAAAAAATTCGTTGCTTTTATTCGTTTTTGCAATATGTCATACTCTTTTTTATTTCGTTCTGTCGATTACTACTGACAAAAACATGGATATCTTTCTGTTTACAATAATAACTAATTAATAGTTACAACTGATCTAACAATATGGATCCGTCTTGTCTAGATTGTCTGCTTCAGGGGAACTGGCGTTGCTATCTGAATCTTCACTATCAGTTTCAACTTCACATTACCTACGGGGATAATTAAGTCCCATTGACAGAAAACTATGCTAGATACAAATTATACTCGCTATTATTTAGTAGGTATTATTATAAATACACGGGAACATACTTACTTATCAATTTCTAGCACGCTGCACTACAAACAGCACAATATTATAAAGCTATTTTTAAAAATATCTCCGATAGTTATTAGATAGATAGAATTTCTTGACAGAAGTAAATCGGAGTAAAAGAATCAGTTTTACATATTTACGATTTCAATATCAAGCGAGTCTGGCGTTTTCGTACCATGTAAGTTTTCATTTTTGAGAAATTATTCATTAAAACGAACTGATACAGCAGTTGCAAGCACTTGTGTTAATTGTGACTTACCTAATTTATGTTTCTGGAAAGCATAATGCAGAATACAGTTCAAGTTTTAGTGTAAAATTAACATAAGTGAAAAGAACAAATAAAAGAAAGGTTAGGTGTCTTTTTTCAAGATAAATCTTGCACATTGATAATAATCTTAATAATAGAATCAGATATGAAAGATAGTAATTAAATGATGACAATGATATTATGTTTAGAAAACTATTAACAATAAGCTGAAAGAATAATAATTAGATTAAGGAACTGTTCAAATGCTTTAAAATTCAAAATCTAGACCAGCGTATCTATACGCTGTCTAGACACCCATGTTAAGTTGTGTAACTGGTACTTTTCATTCCCTAGTTTCTATGTTGTAAGTCGTTATTTGACAGTTGTATTGTATTGTTTTTCATTTTGAGGTTATTTGTCAGTAATGAACTCGTCGACATTGAAATAAAATTTATTAATGGAAAATTTTAAAGAAAACCTTCGTCCTTTAGTGTAAATTTTCTATTTTTACAAATTAATGTTAACTTAATATTTAACAAACAAAAAAATATGTTTGACATGACAGTTTTCAAACTTAATTGCTTCAAAAGTGTTCAAAACAAAATCAGTGGTGTAAAAAAAGTGATCAATCTCATACCAACACAAGGAACCAAAAAGCCCTTTTAGTTAGAATTTACAGTAAAAGCATTATTTTAAAGAAAATCTAAAATTCGTTGTATTTTCATCTTTAATATTACCCTTTGGAGTTCTGGACTTTCATAATTCAATATCAGAGCACTTTAAACTTTAACAATACTTTAGAAACCTACCTTATTCACGTGTCGTCTGCTAATCTAATGTGCAAAATTCAAACATGCGGACCTCGCGTCATTTTCGGCGCTTGCAGAATATATTTTAAGTTTTAGTGTAGAATTATCTGAAAAAGAACAAATAAAGAGAGGTTAGGTGTTTTTTTCAAGATAATCTCGGCTACCGTCTCAATTAATTCACTGCGTCTGCAATAATTATCGTAATAATAGAGTAGAATATAAAAAACAGTAATTAAAACAAATAGAATACTATCTGGACTTGTAAGTTGATGATTTCTAATTGTAAACCTTTCTTCAAACTGATTAATATAAATTTCAATAATATTATGATCTTTTTGAAGAATTCTTTTTTAAATTATCCTCCTTAGATGTTATTCATAAAAACTGAAAAAATGCAAGCATAAACTCTACTGGGTTTAAGGAGCAGCAAGGTAATGCAAGAATCTTTGGGCATTGCTTAATAATAAGTAAGAAAAAAAATATAACTTACAAAAATTCTTTTCGTTATTTTACATATTATCTTAATGGAATTATTTAGATTTATATGTTAATTACTATGAGAATTTAAAAATAAAACTGGATAAGGAAGTAACATAACTTCAATTTATAAAAAACCGTTTTAGCACTGATTGGACTTACCCAGTTATACTAATAAATACACTAAAACATTCTTAACAAATTTCAAGCACAGTAGGGGCATTCCATTGTCACGTATCCGACATTTGAAGTCATTTTTCTACATTCAAAGCGCTACAGTCAGGTAGTGCTTATTTTGAATCACTTAAAAATATATCTCTAAATAAAAGAATAAATGCCACATATTTTCATAAAATAAATATTATATATATCAAATGTTCAAAAATTATAAGGGTTTCATTACCGCGTTACGTGTCCGACAGAAAAACTATCATGTTTCTGAGTAAAAACCTTAGTTCTAAATTTTTAGCAAAATTACAATATTTAAGAAGTAATAGTAATTTTATTATAAGAAAGTAACTCTTTTAGTATTACCCAAAGAAAACAGAAATCTGCTACGTATATAATTAATTAGAAAAATAAGGAAATGATGACGCGTCACGTATCCGACTAGTATGTCACGTGCTCGACTAGTACAAAATCAGAAACTACAAGAACTACATTTTAGATGAAAAACTGTTTTTTCAGTCTCCATAGAATATCTTTTTTCTCGTATTTCATTCGAATCACATTTCAAAAGATGAAAACGTAGTATGTCTCTTATCGTTTCAGTGTCTGTCCATGGTTTTTTAGCTGCAATCTCTGAATTTATTTCAGCTTCTGAAATGTAAATGACTTTTGTACTAGGAACCAAAGTGGCAGCCAAATTTGCAAAATCTTGTGCAGATTGGACAATCACACCTTCACCTTAAGACATCGTCTTTTGTTTGACTAATGGTTTCAAATTGCCGCCAATTCCATCAACGACTCCTTTGCCATGTGAGGTAGCAAAGTATTTCCACCAGAATGATTTATTGTGTTTCTTGGATAGATGCTGAAGAAGCTTACCATAAATTTGTTTTTAAATTCTGAAGATGGTTCATCGCTCCATATGACACCATTTATATGAGAATCACTACAGTTGGCCATGATTAAGTCATAAATATGGTTTACAAACACAAAAGCTGTGTCGTTATCTTTGTGGTGACAATCAGAACAAATTACATATGACTTACATTTATTGTTAAAGAAATTTGCAGCGGTAAATAAAGTTACACTTGATCTTGTCCATAACGCACTCTGGACTTCGTTCTGGTATTCGCAGGATTACGACATTGCAAAATCTATTTGTAAGATTCTAACGGATGGGTTGTTTTTGTCATTTAAGAATGCATCACTTTGAATCTTTTAATAGAAACATGATGAAGAAATTCGATGAAATCTTCTTTGATCTTCTCAAACAACTCTCCTGTGCTTGTTTCATGTATAATTGTCATCGGCTTTAACCCATTCTTTCCAAATAGCAACTTTCGACATAACGTTTGGTTCATTCATGTTCTTTAATTTAATCTTTTAATTTAATTACAGCACACACCACAAATGTTTTTCCAACAACATGAATTCAACGATACACTACACAATGTATCATCCCAAAACTTTTGTAAATAAGTTATTTTAAGTCCTTTGAGTTTCATTGCAAAGTTCTCGTGAATTTTACATTTACATTGCGCTGACGGCGTATCTTTTAATAGTAAAACATTGTCTGGTCGAAGACTACAGAATTCTGAAAATCCCAATTTTATATTCGGGCTGTCTTGTTTAAATCTTCCCGTTTTCGTTTTTCGCGATATCTTTTCATTCTATTTGCACTTGTACTCCCGCTTTTTCTTTCCATTACAACCCACAATTAAATTAAATACAAACAAATAAACTGATAAATAACTTGAGAATAACTTGAAAATAACTTGAATTATAAATGAGCTACCACAATATGTCACGTGTCCGACAAAATAACAAACACAAAATAAGTAGTCCAAAAACAAGCGCTTAAATTAAATGTACCTACTATGTTACAAATACTGATGATTAATTGTATTTATAGAAAAGACACTATTCTAACTAACTATAAAGAAGTGTGTTGTTATCGTCACGTTCCCGACACAACTTACACATTGATAAAATCTCATAAAAAATCTGGTGGTAACTTCAACAATTGAAATAAAAATTCATAGAAATACAAATTTAAAGTGTCTTTGATCTTTATTTATATAAATGGAGCCAAATTTTAGGACAGAGAAAGGAAACTCGCCAATTTAACATTTACCCTCTTCCAACATTTCTACAACTTTTGATAGTAAACGAAAACATTTATCAATAACGGGACTAACTGATCACATATTAGCAAAAACAATACTTAATAATAAAGATAACATACATAAGTTTTTTTTTAGTTTATTTAGAAATTTGTGAAAGATAATTAACTTATTTGTAGTTTTTTACCAATTTTTGTGGAATGCCCCAGTAACGATTCTAACTATCAAGATTATGTTTATAAGTTATAACTTATACCCTAACACTTTCATACTCTTTTGATGACGTCACACGATAAAAACAATTTCAACCAATCACAATAGCGTTTGCAGTCAGGTGAACTTTTAAAATTGTTTTCCTATTTTTATTTCAAAAATCTTGATTCTGAATATATTTTTATTATTGACTAATATTCTTTAATTTACGATTTTGTGCATATTCCCCATTGTCATTCCTGGTGTTTATATCAACGAAAGTTAATATTATTATTCTTGCTTTAACCACACTGAACATTATATTGTTTATATAATTTAAAAATGGCTTCAAGTTGATTTTGGTTTTTTAAAATGCAATCTAAAATGTTATTTATCCCCACATACAAATACAATATGAAAATCATCAAGCCATAAAAGGATTTAAGTATTTTTGCACGACTGCCTGTAAAGTTGGCGCTTTACAACTAGTTGTCAATGTCAATTATAAACGTTTGCAATTAATTTGAGGTATCGATGTTATAAAGCTGAATCAATGTTGTAATGAAATCATGCGTTCCTATGATCTTAACCAACTTCATTTTTTAATCTACTATCAATAGTTTTCCTTTATTATTTTCTTTAAAATACGGTTGTGCAAAAAATATTGTATATAACTCAAGCGTAAAGTGTTACAGTATTTTGGAAAATTTATGTAATGTTTCATTTTTAATAACGAATGTTTTTCTTGATACTCATTTTAAAAGTTGATTGTTGTTATTATGTATTGCGCTAAAAGAATATGCCCTTAAATGTATCCTAAATGTTGCAACATTAATGTTTGTTCATAAACTCAACAACTCAACCATGACCTCATTACCATAATTAACGCAATACTTAAAAATATTTATTTTCTAGCAATTCTTAATTTATTAATTTATATGAATAGTTACCACAATAATCTATATGACATAAATTAATGTGTATGTAATGTTATAGTAATGTTTACAGCCATAACGTTACTTACCCAATTGTTGATTTATATTTCTGTTCTCTTCTTAGTTGTATAAGTAGTAAAATTTATAGTGGCAGCCAACAATGACTGCTATTATTTTTGATTGAAATATTTTGCTTGTTATTTATAGTGTGTAGGTAAACAAATCGTGATATTGGAAGAATTAATCGCAGTTGTTGCGACTAATTCTTTTCCTGATTGCACAGTAGTGACAACAGTATTCTTTGCCTTAGCATTTACCAATTTAATGTTTGTATTTGTTGCTCTCGATTATTTCGTTGTTTGTTTTATATTCATATTGTGAATTGTAAATTGCATTTGGCATGTTCATCAGTTGTGTATCACATTTTTGTTTTAGTTTTTTTCTTAATTTATTTAAAATTTGTTTTTAGTCATCTCAAGAAGATATCAAAACGATTGATAAACCTGAGCTTTATAAGAAATTATAAGAGGCTCTCGTTTGTAGCTTAAATTGCACTTCTAAGTAGCAAAAGAACAAACTTAATTATCTTAAAAACCAAAGCATTTTTTATTTCTTTGTTTATTGTTTTCAATACTAGAGATTTACACATTATATATGTTATAATTTAATCTCTGTTTTGAATTTAGGCTACTTAACTTATTTTCTAAACATATTTTAATTCAATTAATGAAATTGTTACTACTTTTATGGAATGTATGCATTCATGTGTCCTTATTTAGTTAATTTTTATGTAGATTGGGAATTTTTTTTTGGGAGTTTTATATAAAAAATAAGACAGAACCATTACATGATGGTTGTGAAAATTGGTCTTCCATAATTGTTACCAAAAGAAATTTGTCAGAATGTAAAAATGTAGATGAAAAAGAAATAAAATATTTTAGATTTATAATTTGTATTCTTATTGTGTTTACTTATCTACTTTTTGTTCAACACAGACACATACAGATAATAAGGTTCCTGCAAATGAAGTAAGTAAATATATTGTGCCTATAACAAATAGAATCGCTTTCGCATAAAAATCTTTGCTTCATTTGAAAATACAGTATGCCCAATTTATCTTGCTACATGTAGGTTAGTGTGCCTTGATATTGTTTTATTAAATGTCATTTTTTTAATGAGTAGAGCGTGGACACACTTGTCAAAGAAGAGAGGCAAAAATATACGTTAACCCTCCACTCCTACGGCGAGTGTAAAGGATAGAATAAGAATTTACTAATTAAAATTTTTCTTCTTTGCTTTACACCTACACTCTTGTTTGACAAGTATGTCTACACTCTCCTATTAGAAAAATGATATTTAATAAAACAATATCAAGGCGCACTAATGTAGGTAGGCAACATATGGCAAATGCGTCACTTTTGCTTATTAATTATTAATTAAAGTAACTAAAGATCAAAGTTATGCGAGAGAAGATGTCATCCCAGGTAATGTAAGGTTAGATAGTTACTAAATATGAAGAAATTCTTGTCAAAGTGACAAGCAGTGTATTCTAATAATTTTTGAGTTTTTTGTTTTTCATAGCTATTTCTTTTAAAAATTGGAAACTATTTTGTAATCATGAAATGAAAAGTGTGTTGCCTAAATTCTATTCATTATATTGAGCAATCATTTTAATTTTCAATTAGAGTAGGCTATGACCATTACACAATTTTGGTTGATATTTTAAACACAGCCAAGAAAACAACGATTGCGCGGGTGACATTTGTGCTGTTTTAACCTAACCTTAATCTAACGTATAAATCGACAACATCGAAGCAAAAAGTAACGTAGTGTTTTATTAAATTTCTAAACAAAACTACAATAAGTGCTGAAGATATTCGTCATTTACATCAAGACACTTCCAAACGTACAATTTTTAAGCCCATTAAAAACATTTTGAAGAATCCAAGAAGAAATATTCAGTTCCATCGGTTCCACACACTTTTCAGCTCTAGTCTCTAGGTTATTAATAATCAAATTTGAATTTTTTATTTGTAATCTGTCACTTGTTTAGCTATGTCTCTCTTATACCATAGTGTATATAGGGTTGCCTAGTGTATACCCATGTTGTAGATAACATGTAAATAAAGTTCAGTTCAAGCCATATATATAATGTATGGTTCAAGCTCAGCTCTCTTTCAATGCACATGTGCCAGCTCCCTGCACATTAAAATAAAAGCACAAACATAACAGTCTCAAATATCATCCTAACGTAATTTCGTACAGTCACGGCTTACTTTAATTGGAAATGTAAAGCCCAATTCACACCACGCGTGCCACGTGCGTGCTCACGCGTGCAACTATTGCGTGCGTTTCTTCTGCATTTCGTTGAAGCTGCGTGAAGAAGCATGGCCCTATTCATACTGCGCGTGCTGCTAGTTTTTTTTTGGGTTTTATGGTTTAATAAGGTTTTAATATGTTGGCAATATTCAGCAGAATAAAAATAAAAACGTCACATGCGTTTTTGTATTTTGAAAAAGGTGCGATCTTGTGAATCATTTTTTAAATAATATATTAATATCAGTTGAAATTAGTCTATAATTAATTACACTATACAAAAAAACCTACACAATTCAAGAACATCACATGTTAAATGCTACTGCAAACGTTAAAATGAAAACAAAAAGACTTTAAACCACAGTTTTAAACATTCTAACCTAACGAACCTACTCAACCTTTGCAGTTTTTTCCACTGCGATACCAACATTGTTATTTTAGATTGGTATGAATAAAAACACCAACTTTTCCACTAGAAATGCAGGAAAAAATCAAACAAGTTCTAATTTCATGCGTCAGCACGAAGGGTGCTCACGCATTGACGAGAAGCAACTGGACTGCATGCAATAATTGGGCTTAAACATTCACTCGTTATGTATGTTTTAGAAGGGCACACTCTCGTATATGATCTATTTTTCTTAAAAAGTGCTTTGGTGCTGCCACAAATTTATTTTTAGTATTTCTGAAAAGCAAGCATTTCAATATCGTCTTTCTGAGATTATGTACAAAATATATAGGGGAAAGTTGGATAAAACGGCCCCTTCGGGTAAAATGGTTCCCTCAAGATTCTCACTTAATAGAAATGTTATAAACGGTTTGAATGTAGCACATTGTGTTGTTGAACACAGGCACCATCTACCGAGATATTTATGTATGTTGCCTAACCGATAGCGCTAAAACAGTACAGTTGTGTTTGACAATGTTTTCACTGTTAAATTTTAGTTGTTAATAATTGTGAATTTCACAGTGGATTAAAGGTAAGCAAAAATCATGATAGAATCAGTGGAAAGAGACGTTTACGGACATGATTTACGTCAGGTCAAAAACGTCTTATTTAAAATAATTAATAAATTAGAACCAGTTTCAAACTTCTATGTTATTTGAGGTTAAATGGTTCCTTTACAGAGAGGCAAAACGGACGCTGGGTTCGTTTTACCTCACAATTGGCACCAATTCAAATTTATAATAGGTGCAATTTTGAGAATTATAAAAGTGTGTTATTATACAGATCATGGTACGTAATTACATCCGAAAGACAAAAAGACAAACGTGGGACGCAAATGTAATGCAGACTGCTTTGAACGAAATAGCAAATGGAATGCCTTTCAAAAGAGCATCTAAAATATTTAATTTGCCTCTGACTACTTTAAAACGTAGGGTGAAAGGACAGAATAAACTAGTAAGTACATATTTATAAATCTTTAATCGAAAGACAAAGGTTTATTTTGTGTTTTCTTTTATTTATCAGGCAAAGGGCAATTCTAAGCATTTAGGTAGATGTATCTCAACGCTGCCTGAAGAAATAGAAACATCTCTTAAAAATTACGCATTGGAAATGGAAGATCGTCTTTTTGGCCTTACTAAAAAAGATATATGCAAAATGGCATATCAACTTGCCGAAAGGAACGGCATTCAACATAAATTTTCCAGAGATAAAAAAGCTGCTGGTACTGCTTGGTTTAAAGAATTTCTTCGTAGAAATCCCGAACTTTCATTTAGAACTCCGGAAGCCACTTCAGCTGCTCGAGCTCGTGGGTTTAATAAAGAAGCAGTGGCAAAATTTTTTTATACTTTGGAGGAAATAATGAGAGTTCATAATATTACTGATCCCATGCGAATTTATAACATGGATGAATCCGGTATTCAAACAGTTCCCAGCAAAGTGTCTAAAATAGTAGCGCACAAAGGCCGTAAGCAAGTAGGATTCTTAACCAGCGCCGAAAGAGGGCAAAATATTAGTATTGTTCTATGCCTAAATGCGACAGGGCAGTTTATTCCGCCTGCAATAATATTTCCGCGTAAACGCCATAATGATCTTCTTTATCAAGGACTACCCTACGGAACACTTTGTTTACATAATGAATCGGGATATATGAAATCAGATACGTTTGTCAAATTCTTGGAACATTTTCAAAAACATTGCCAGAGCTCAGTCGACAAAAAAGTCCTTTTAATACTTGATGGGCATGTCACGCATCAAACTGTGGAAGCTATTGAATACTGCAGATCCAATGGAATAATAATGTTATCGTTTCCATCTCATTGCACTCATGAGATGCAACCATTGGATGTGGCTGTATTTTCACCCTTAATGACGTATTACAATGAAGAGCTTAATTTGTGGTTAAAAGCTAATCCCGGAAAAATTGTAACTCTGTATAACGTAGGTCCTCTATTTGGAAAAGCATATAGAAGAGCTGCTACGCTAAATAATGGACTAAGCGGCTTTGAAAAGACTGGCATATTTCCCTATAATCCCAATATTCTTCCTGATTGGAAATTTAAGCCATCCTGCACTACCGATAGACCCATGGTAGCTTCAACTGATCATACTATGACTACCTCAAACGGTGACCCACTGCCAACAACAAATTGCGAGAAGAATGCTGAATCCCAAAGAGAAGAAACACCATCTTCACAATTACAAAAACCTGGGCACTCAACAATGAAATCAAAAAAGAATTTTGTGAAAGCAAAATATGAAACATCTTCTAGTGAAACAGATGAATGGCAAGCTAGTGGAAATTCGTCCGATGATGTCAGCATTTTTGATGAAAATGAAAGTTCCGTGTCTATTGTATCCCCTTCACAGAATAATCTTAATGGAAAAAAAAAAATTGTGACACCGTTTGATATTTCGCCACTTCCTGTAGCCCCACCGCAAAGTAGAAGTTCGCGGCAATCAAAAGGAGCTACAGTGTTTACTTCGTCCCCAAATTATCTCCTAGCAAAGGAAAGATTAAGCACTAGAATGAAAACTAGCCAAGCAACAAATATCGCAAGAAAGAAACTCTTTTCAAAAACTAAGGCAAATAAGAAAAAACGGCATGAAGAAGATGATGCAGCATGCATATTTTGCTGTGAATTGTTTAGCACATCAGCTGCCAAAGAAAAATGGATCAAATGTAATTCTTGTCAAAAGTGGGCACATGCATTATGCGCAGGAGTTAGTGTTGGGAAAAAAGCTTATGTATGCGATTTCTGCGTATAAAAATACTTTTATTACAAAGTCCGTTTTACCCCATTAGGGGGACCATATGACCCAAACGTGGAGGTAAAATGAATCTTTTTGAGTTTTTTTTTAAATTACATATCTTGTACTTAATTTTTTTCAAATAACCATTTTCATTGTTTAGATTAGGTATGTATTGTTCTTTACTCTTCGTTTATAAATAAAGTTGCGTTATCTTCTTAATTGCTACATTATTATTCATGTTTATTTGGTAGGGGGTCCATTATGCCTCACTTTCCCCTACCCAACATTGCAAGTAATTTCAACCAGAAGAGGTAATTGTCATATATGAATTTTAATTTCCATCCACATCCATTATTTTAACGCTTTAAATTTGTTAGTTTATGCTAATAACATTGACAGCTTCTTCGTCAAATAAATAAACTACTGACCAACAGCAATAATCTGCTTTTTTCTACACCAATCAGAAGCAAGAGCATCTCTACCTTATTCTCCCTCTTACTGCAAACTTATATCAGACAGAGTATAGATTTTATTGGAGTTTATGAATGTAACAAAACAGTAACACTTAGTGTAAAAAGAAGAAGAACGAATGGATTTTCAAGGTAAGTATAAATAGACATACAGGGTGATTCTCAACTTGTTTTTCCTCTTGAGAGGTAAGAGGAGGAAATGAAAGAAAATGATCTACGTTAAATTGCATTAACGAAATATGCATAATTTCGAAGATGTAAAGCTTTAAATATTTGGATCCACCGTTTGATATCTGGAAATCTTTGCAAACATTTTCAGTAGGCATCCACTTTCAGTTTGATCATTTCCAGCTCCAAAGTAGCTAACTTTGTAGTCGCCTTTGACCTTTGGACAAAACTTGTCTGAATGACGTTCTGTCGTTTTAAATGCTTTACTTACTTACAAAAAAATTACTTCTTTAATTCCATCATCTTGTACCTTTTATGCAGTGCCAAAGGTTGGTAATTGATTAAATCATCTTCTATATCATTTTGGGTTGAATTGGAGAATGTATACAAATGAACAATTTGCAGACAGGATAATAGATTACGGTGAAGCACTACAAAATGCTGCTGCAGCCGCACGATTGTACGCGGAGCGTTTTATTAACAGAAGGCATCCTACATCTCCAACGTTTCTGTCTCTAATTCAAAGAGCACGTACCTCGGGCGAACTGCAGCCACGACAAGAACATGAGGGAGGACCTTGAGCAAACATAATGATGAAATTATGGATGTCATTGAAGAAGATCCCACACTAAGCACGCGTCAAATTGCTCAGGAAGTTCCGCTGTTTGGCGGACGATACACGAAGAGCTGCTGTACTGTATAATCTGAGGAATGCCAACTTTCCGATGACTGTATTGGCTTGTGATGAATCCAGCTTCACAAGGAACGCAACTATAAACTTTCACAATATGAACTACTGAGATATACAGCAACCCTCGTATCATACACACTTACAATTATCAGCAGAAATCTTCAATAAATGTTTTTATTGAAATTGTAAATGGTATGCTAATAAGCCCATTTACTCGTATTTTGCCGAACCGAAGGACATTAGACGTCCGTTTTTATACTATATAACTTTCATTCCTTTAGGGTACCATTTTTGAGATGAAGGTATTAAAGTTTCATTACAATTTTTTGTTTTTTCAATATTTAAAAACTTAAATTTTCTACACGCTTGCTACTCTATAAGGTGTCTATTATTCTACGTGGTTTTGCGTGTTACATCTTTGTCATAGGCGTGGAATTGGGGATAAGCTAGCCCCTTACGCTAAAAAAATTGTTATGTCACTGAGAAAGTAAAAAAGAAATTTTATTTTCAGAATCAGCAATCGATCTGAAACATAAAGTTACTCTTGCGTTTTCTTCGTAGAATGCATCGTTTTATAGTAAAATCAAATTTTTTAAAATTACGTTTACAATTTTATCTGTCATATTCTAGGTAGCTTTATTTCTTGCACAATTCTAGTTTATTTGTTTTTACCGTTTCAACATACAGAACCCATCAAAAAGGACTAAGCAGTTTATGTTCTAAATAAAAAATTAAATGGCAGAACAATGGTTATATATTTTGTATAACCTACATAATCTACAAATTACAAAACCAATTAATAACGCAATAAAACAAATTCAAACTGTCAATTTGACAGATAATTCTTACTGAGAATGGGTTAACCTAAGACATGAATTTTTTTCATAGCCTACTGGGAACTTAAATTTTAATGATCGCATGTTATTACTTTAAAAGTTTAAACCCTTTATCTTACCTATGATTACTTTGCAACTAATTTAATTTCCTTGAAGACCTTTGTACTTCACTTTTAATATTGCAAGACTATAACATATTGTTTTAGTACATTTCTTTATTTGACAATTTTACATTTGATATTTATCAAAGAAAGGAACTCAAATTCTTAAACCCATTAATAATATTAACTTCTCTTTCTCATTTTATCTACCCTACTGTCCTCTGGGGCAACTAGGAATGAAATGTTTAGCAGTTTTGGTTTGGTACAATATTAATTTCTCCGTTCAAGAAAAACCTATTTACAACACAGATTAAATAAAGGTCAGATGTTTCACTTCGACAAATTTGTGGATTCTATTGCTCTTTCTCTCTCTCTCTCTCGCTCTTTCTCTCTCTCTCTCTCTCTCTCTCTCTCTCTCTCTCTCTCTCTCAAATCAACTCCCAGAGCTTGCTATTTTGACATGTACTGCACAAGCAGCACAGCATGGTATGCGCTTTTCATAAAACGCGCGTAAAAGAGTAGGCGTGGTAGACTCACAGAGCTGCAAATGTAAAATGTGCAGAGACAAAAAAAATAGAACATCGGTGGAATAGGGAGTAAAATATCTGACCTTTATTTAATCTGTGTTTACAATGCAAAGCAAAAGTCAGGTTATGTTTTTATATGAGACTTCGATCATCAGCGCCCTGGCGGCGGTAGCAGTGTTGTCAATCTCTCACGGTACAAACTATATCTTAAATTTCCCTTAATTTAAAAATTACCCTTTTTTATATAAATGGTTGAAACTTTACTCCTTAGAGTCCTGCACGGGCCGAAATTTCCAGACCCATCCCGATTGGGGACAGATTTGAGGCGGCCCTAAGAAAAAAACCTAGTAACTCTCCAACAGGTCGGAGCTCCGAACGGATCAACAAATCCGAGAAGCCCAAAGAGCTGAGAAATCCAAAAGGCCCAACAGACCCTTATGACCCGACAGGTTTGAGAGGTCAGACAGGCTCGAAAGATCTAAACGGCCCAATAGACTCGAAGGGCCGAGACATCCAAAAGGCTAGATAGGCCTGACGGCCCGAGAGGCCTCAGCGGCTCAACAGACCCGAAAAAATAATAATCTTACTAATGTCAACATCATATATTTAACAGTATTTAACAAGCACCACTAAACCCCAATACACTGAAAATTAAGATTAAAACGGCAAGTGAATGAAACGAACTTAAAACATCCTAACCAGCTAAAATTTGTGTGTGTGTGTTGGGCTTCGAAGATTCACAAGCATTCAGTTTGCACAAGAAACCATATGTTAAAAGCAAGTGAATGAAGTTAATAGACTAAAAAAGTCGTGACGTCATATATAGGTTGGTACAACCTGCGCTCGTTCCAGACAGCGTTCGCTGTGTAAACGACTAAAATGTTCATAAGGAAAAAATTATTAATTCATTGTGCAACGAGTCGTGAATTTTAAGAACTGTAATAAGTGATTTTGTGAAGTGATTGAATCTTTATATTAACCGAATTTACTTCAATCTTCAAATAGCTTTTATTTAAATGTATCAACCCACCTATCTCTGATGTAATATTATTTGACTTTGCGAATTGTAAAGGTGAGAAAAAAATTATTATTTAACTTACATATTTAATGTTGCAATAGATCTGTAAGTAAAAACTAAATATTTTACTATATTATTTCCTTACCTTTATTGAGTTTTATTTGTTTTTAGTTAAATTTTAATTTTTAGTCAATTAAAATTTTGAAATGGTAGGCAACCAGTTTAACAGTACTGTTTTTCGAATAGCATAGACTGCATTAAGAACAAGATGGATTATAAGCTAACTTCACCTTATAAGTAGATGACAGTAGATGAATATAAATATTGGTAACATCGCTAAGGAAAGTAGTTTTTTTGGACACCATTTAAAAATATCTCGGTATGTATTAAATAATTTTCGTGTTAGATATTTATTTTTGTTTAGTTCTGCTCTGTATAGCACAATTTATTGCATTTTAGTAATTGACAGTTTTCTTAGGTTATGTCCACGAAGCATAAAACCCTAGGTTGGGTGATTTGTGGTTATGTCCTAAATGTAAATAAACAGAAACAGTTGTCTGAGTTGTCCTGACAACAACTCTGACGTAACTATTAATACCTCTCAGTTTGACGTTATAAATTCAAGGCGCAAACGCAACAATTGAATAAGGAGAAATCTAGTGACACAATATTTACAACTATTTCTTTGACAGTTATCATTTTATTTAATTCCTTCAACTAGAGAATCTTTAAATAAAATATGAGGCTTCTTAGAAGAGGGAGCCTGGCTGCTCCAAGATGCAGTCTCAGTGAACCAAGACGGAAACCATTATTTATATTTCGAACTGAGTCCGACACGTCTATAGAAAGCGAAGTGCGTATAATACATTTTGGATAAAAATGTTAATTGATATTATTGTTTGCAATATATTTCAGAAATCGTACGAACCAATTTTTAAGAAGACTGAACTCTATGAAACGATAACTTATTTAACATTCAATTTGGTCTGGATGTTTATAGCTGCTTTTGTTAATGTCATCTTGTTTGTGCTTTTAACTTATGAAGTAAATTAGATGCTTGATTTACAATAAACAATATACATTAATATAAATTGCAGATAGTATTTGATTCAAGTATCGGTAACCGCGTAGAAATTTTAATAATTGTTCTTGTATGTGATGCTATAGTAATCGCTGATATCATAGCAGCTATTGTTCATTGGTCGTGGAAGCAATATGCCAATTTAAGGAAGCTGCAGCCAAGAAATAAAAGTTGATTATTCAAAACATTTTGCTCATCTTTATTATTCATATATTATGTTCTTTCAGCTTTGATTATTCTAGACATTATTTCAGTAGTATGGATGCTTCTTGATCTTGTACCACAGTTGAGGGCGCTGAAATGGTTGGATATAACTAGTACAGTGTTTGCCTCAATTAGGCTTTATAGAGTGTTTCAGTTTTTCTGTAAGTTACTTAATTCATTGCTAAAATGCCTTTGTTTATAATTTGTTCATGTCAGATGTTGTTTCGAAAACACCTGGATTGGGTACTTTGGATGTATTGTTAGCAAAGAACGGGGTAATCATATTTTTGTTTTCTCACGCATTTTCGTGTCTAATTCAAGAAATGGGTTGTCATGTATGTTACAAAATATGCAATATTTATTTTATTTCCTGTTTGTAAATTATAGAATTGCCCAAACAGAACTGACTGGACCACCAGCGCTAGTAAGACAATCTATTTCAATGGAGAAACATCTGGTAAATGGTACATTGTATGTCTTTATTTTATACTGAATGTTATATCTGCTGTTGGGTAATATTATACTATTCATATTATTGCTTCAGTATAAATGTTCTTTAAACAGTTTTGGTGACGTACACGGCGTTACAGATTGGGAAATGCTCATTATGGTCGTAATAATGCTCTGCAGTTTTTTCTTGATAGTTGGTTCATTTCTGGGAGCCCTGACTGCTGTGCAAATAGAAACTTATCGTAGACATTCTACTTTTTCACATCGTCTAAACTTAATATCTAAAGCAATGGTAGCTTCCAAACAGAATATCCATCCATGGAATTATACTTATTGTTTTTCTAGGATCATCCTAGAATTCCAAACACGTTAAAGAAAAAAGTTGTAAACTTCTATCATTTATTCTGGCAACAACAAAAGGGTATCAAGTTTTCCTTTCTATTTGAGCAGTTGCCCGATACTTTAAAGCAGCAGGTCTATTTGGACAAATATTGGAATGCTTTGCAACAAGTGAAATGAAATATTTTATTTTTGTGAGGTTATATGATCTCGATGTTATTTCTAGAGTTATTTGCTGAGAAATCTGCATCCGGCCTTTTTACGTGCTGTTGCTTCGGTGATGACAACGGAAATATTCACCGTTGGAGAAGCTATATACACCCAGGGTGAGAAAAAAGATTATATGATCTACGTGTTGCGCGGAAGCATTCAGATACTTTCTGCGGAAGACGGAGAGAGTCCTATTCTAACTCTTGGCATAGGAACGTGCTTGGGAGAAATAAATCTTATTTACAGTTTTCGAAGTCCTGTTCAGGTAATTCAATGGGGTTTGCTTTTCTCACTGTGCTTTCTTTTTTTGGAAGAGAAGTTTGTTTAATTCAACAACTTACTTAATTGCATTCCTAGGTAATTGCTTCATCTTATTGTGAAATACAATGTTTGAAAAAGACCGAATTTTGGAGAGTTGCTGATAAGTATTCCAAGCTGCATCAAATTAATAGAATTCATGACAGAATGGGGGTAAGTTATGATTTTTCATAATACACAACGTCAAATTTAAGTTTGAACATAATGCAATCTTAGTGTAACATTCTACACAACGCAAAGTGTTAGAAAAGTAGTGTTGAAAATTCTAAGGGGTGTACTAGTACTCACGAAAACAGGTAAAAGAGTTTAGACATAAATATGTGTCCTAGTTACCGTTACCGTTTCTAAGATACAGAGTGTCAAGATTTTATTCAAAATTTCTTGTTCAATATTTTAGAAAAAGGTGAGATGTCGGACTTGAGTTAACCTCCTTGTCGAATGCTTTCTGCAGCGTTGTGTATTCTCTGCAATAGTTGTTATTAATAAACCAATGATCTCATATGCCCCATCGACTAGGAAAAGCGGTATTTAGATGTTGTTGTACGGTTCTATCATAATGTACGGGAGCTCCGTCATGTAGAAACCACATATGCCGACGGACATCTAATGAAGCATCTTTAGCAGCTCTAGAAGGTAGTTTTGCACAAAATCTAAATACACTCTCGCGGTCATTCGGTTGGGCAAGATAAATATGGGCCTATTAGCATACCATTTACAATTTCAGCAAAAACACTGATTGAAGATCTCTGCTGATAATTTGACCTACGTGTGATGTGAGGGTTTTCTGTTCTCGTAAAGGTGAATGCATCACAAGCCAATACATTCATCGGAAAATTGACATTCCTTAGATTCTACAGTACAGTAAGTTTTCATCCGTCGTCCAACAAACAGTGCAACTTTCTGAGCAATTTGGCGCGTAGGATCTTCTTCAGTTAAATCCATAATCTCATCATCAATAGCTTGCCTGATTGTTGGAGGGCCTCCCTTTCGAGGTACGTGCTGTTTTAATTAGAGACAGAAACTTTGGAGATGTAGGACGCCTTCTATTGGGAAAACGCTCTGCATACAATCATGCAGCTGCAGCAGCGTTACGTAAGGGGTACAAAATGATGAAATTAAACAAGTATTTTTTTTCTTCCTAAGCAAGTAAAGCATTTAAAATGACAGAACGTCACTCAGACAAATTTTATCCGAAAGTCAAAGGCAACTACAAAGCTAGCTACTTTGGAGTCAGAAATGATCAAAATCAAAGTGGCTACTGAATATGTCCTTTTATTAATATAATAGTTGGGTAAGTAATGAATTTTCATTTTAACAAAAAAACAAAAAATAGTAAATTCTTCCCCGTCATGTCTATTCAGAATCCCATTTTAGAACTGTAGACGGACACCAGTGCGGTTGTAAACACCAGCAGGTGCATGCTCGCGACCTTCCTGGACACAGAGCGTGCATTTGACAAGGTTTGGCACGAGAAGCTTCTTCAAAAGCTTCTCACCACCGGAATTCCTTCCCAGTTTGTGCGCATCATCGGAGTTTCTTGATCCGCCGCTGCCACCGGGCACGAGTTGGTCGACAACTTTCCCGCGTCTACATTTACAATTCGGCGACGACACCGCGCTTTGCGTAACATCGCTCTCTTCTGCTGCCGCTTCCAGGAATCTGTCGTACTAGCTCGCGCGTTTAGAGCCTTGGTTCCAGCGTTGAAGGATCAGACCCAACACCAGCAAGAACAGGTAATCCTTTTCAAACACCCGAATCTGTGCACGAAACTGAGCTTTGCTTGTCTCCCATCAGCGCACCCTTATCCACATAAAACACATAAAACATTAGTTTTTGGATTAACGCTTCATCTGCTTCGTGGAATCGCTTCGCAGAAAGGAGAGGGCCGTGTGTCGGAGGTTCCTTAGACTGGATAGCTTCCACCTCTCCGGGGAGGTTTGCAAGCTAGTCGGAATACCGATTGACGCCAGACTCGACTTCCTGGGGGCGGCTTTGTGAAGAAGGCCATCGAGAAGAATCGAACCCTGAGAACTACCCCTGGTCCCATTTTCAGGAAACCCAAGGAAAAGTTCATACACCCTCCAGCCATTCTCCTTCCCCAAGCCCCGGAGCTCCCAGACGACCTCCAGGACATTCTGGAAAGCACATTATTGGACACTAGATAACCCAATTCCGCACCCGATGGTCGGGACACCCATTTTGTTTCAGGTATCAGTAAAACTCCGGAGGTCAACGACATGACCGAGGCGCTAGCAATGGTGGGCTGCGGTGCACTTGTACTAGTATAAGTGGTTACCCTTGCGTCAGCGGCGACGGTGAAGCCAACGGAGAATTGGGAACCGGACCGACGATGGAGCCGACCCGCCGGACCTCCACACTACCATCCTGATCGACCAGGCCGGACACGTTGCGGGGAGTTTTAAACGAAAGTTTGCTATCAACCATCCCATCCCATCCTTGAATGCGTGCAACTGCGCTTGCCTTTTACCAAATTTAATTTTGGCTGAAAAGGCTCATGCCTATAGTGGCCTCTGCAAAGCAGTTGGAACAATTATGATTTCCTTCTTTTGACTCTAAAGTACAAGGTATAGAAAAACATAAGTCAGATAACATTTACTTTTTAATGCAATAAAAAAAACTATGAAGATTGCGGTACACTATGAAGAAAAAGAAGATCCTTTGAATTTCTGGAAAGACAAAGGAAATATTCCTAGTGGTACATTTCCAAATCACGTATTTAAAATTATCTGTTTTTGGGTGACGAGTAAAACCTTGCGGAACGAACGAGTATCAAATCTATAGTGTTTTGTCGTGTTTTGGTGTTCGATGTGTCTGCGTTGCTCTGTATACTCGTAGAGGTCGTATTCGTATTCCTGATGTCACAACCGGGCATCTTCCGGCGACCTTTCCCCAGTATGGACTTTTCCTGGCACGGAACTTTTCCGACGTGGATTTTTCCGTTCACGAATATCTTCCGGCACGGATGTATCCCGGCACGGATGTATCCCGGCACGGATATTTCCCGGCATACACGTAAAATTAGAGTTTCAACTATGCTTAGTCCACAATATCATGTAGTTTACGTTGGAGGTTAGGTTAGAGGTTATAACCAGCTTGATATTATGTTACTACTACTACTACTACTACTACTACACACAGGGTTAATAGCAAATTGGTATAAGTCATCAAGCTTACAGCGCTGCCAGTATCCATGATTAGGTGCTACTAGCAATCACTTGCTTGCGCCTAGACGACTGTATTGATAATTATATCCCACTTTTTAATATTGCATCTATCACAGATTTTAAAAGCAACTTGCTTTTCTCTACATTAACGTCAATTCCGATGCAACAGTTCATACCTAACCTTAAATACAAACGACGGGAGAATGCGAAAACGCTTTTTAAAACGCTGCGTGGAATGCCAGTAGTATTATCCAGGAACTCTGTGATTAAAGTGCTTTCACTTGTTTCACCATCATCTCAGCTTTATCCCATTTTCGAAATCAACAATCAATTTGACAAAAAGAGATGCTGTTACGTCTTTTTTTCTAGAATGCGTCATTATCTAGTAAAATCGGAATTTCATCAACCTCTCTAATTCGACGGGGTATGGTAGTTTGACACCTTGTATTTTAAAGACAGCCCACTTTAAGTAAAAAGTATGTGGCTAAGTAGGTTTTACCAGAAAATTAAGCATTCCACGGGAAAAATGCAAGTGTAACTTTCTTTGTCAAATCGATTGTTAGTTTCAAGAACAGCAACATTTTTTTAATTTTTCAGAAACGTAACAATTTTCTTTAGAAGGTCAGCCCCTCCAGCCATTCGCCGCCTCTGATAAAGATATCAAACCCAAAACTATGTAAAATAGTAGACACTCAAGTGTAACAAACACGTACTTTAGAAAACTTCATCTCGATATCTCATCTTGTTTTCGGAATATTAAAAAACAAGAAATTCTAAATGAAACTATGACACCCTTGCGTCTCAGAAACGGTGCGTTTTCAAGACTTTTTTTACTTATTTTGGTTAGTAGCTACTACACATTCTTGGATTTTTCAACACTACTTTTCTAACACCCTGTATACGGTGGGGTTAATTTTGCATTACACACTCAGTAATTTTACCAGAATAAAGTTTTTCGAAAAATTCAAATTCCAAAGGTCTAAGATAAAATGCCATCACTGATAAAACAAAAGAGCAGCGATTTGAAGAACAAGTTTTCTAACTGGAACACCCTATATGTTATTGGATAATTAAGATGATCATGAAATTCTGAATACAACGCAGCTGTTATTTTTTCAGTTGACCATTAAATAAGGTCGTAACAGTAATAATGAGATTACTAAGAGTAGGCTTTGAACCAGAGTCATATTATCCAGTGGACTGACTAGACGCATAAGAAATAGATGCCGCGCCATATCGAATTCAATTGTTAAATTATTTTACATGTACATTACAGCATAGGCGCCAAATGGTTATCAGCTTAGAGAGCCCAATTGTCTTAATCCGGCCTTGCGTTGAACAATTTCTGACTTTTTTGTTTCGGCGCGACACAGGAGGGCTCAAAGCTAGGAAAATATAGGGGTTACGGAGGTCCGGGTTTTGTCGTTCGACGAAGATTTGCGAGTGTTATCGCCAAATTTACTCCGAAAATCGTATTCCAGGAATGCTGCTCCACCTACCAGAAAGAACCCGACTCGATTCGATTAATTTCGCACTTTTTTTTCATGGCATGCCGAGACGCCCCCTTAAAAAATTCGTAATTCCCGAACCGACGCCGACGGTCCGATAGAACTGTTAAAAAAGTAAATTGGCGTTCTTTGGATACACCACCGTATATGTCTTTTTTCTGTTAGGTCGTCTTCAGGAGCAGAAACAGAAAAAGCCGGAAACGACGAAAACACCGTCTTGGAATGGGCAGCCTTGCAATTCAGAATGTCGATTTACAGGTTTCATTAACGGATTTGGGAATTTTTAAAATGGGCTTTCCAAACTATTTCGCTCGGGATCTCCTGGCTGCGTTGCTTGATGGCAATTAATCTCGAGATTTATGATACATCTTCCCTGAACTCCTGGCCGCTCTTCTATAAATCCGGTCTAGATGGGAAAAGGATTTTCGGAGATAATGA
>VTPC01090216.1:105379-128677 GCA_011009095.1 Ignelater luminosus | reverse complement strand
AATTCTCATTTTTTTGGTTTTTCGGTGTTAGCGCGAAAACTGTATGTTCTATCGTTTTGAAATCTGTACGGCCGTAAAGATAGTAGAAAAATACAGAAAAAGTGCAGTATACCCTTTTTTGAAAAACTACCTTTAATACCTGAAATTCACATTTGATTCCTATCAACGGAGACAAAAGTAGGGGAATGGTGTCCATAGGTTTGCGGTCGGGTAGAAGTTCTTGGTGAGCTGTACCAAGAGTTTTTACTCACCATAAGAATGAAATAATCTACATATTTTTATAATTATGACAACTCTTGTGTTTGAACGAGAGTAGGACCAGCCGATAGACCGATAAAATCAAAAAATCGGAATACTAAAGAACGGGTGGGCCGATTTCGACCAGACACCTAGCGGTGAAAATTGACAAAATTAACTGGGACTTTATGGGTAGGCTTAGCAACTTGGTAAAAAGAACGCTGTCGTGTAGAGCCTCTAAAGAATGTTTTGTCTCCGTCAGTTTTAATTCTGGGCCTATAGGCGTCTGTGAGCAGGGTGGAGGTGAGATATCGAGACGGCATTTAGTACCCCCGATTGAGTGTCTTCACCTACGTCTTATTTCCTACTTCCTACGATTTGGCCGCTATACGTCAAATCAAAGAGGGCTCCTAGATTAGAAACCGTAAGGAGTACGGGGATCTGGTTTTTGCACTATAGGAAAAAAAGAAAAAGAGTCTGGCAAAAAACCAAAAAACCTCAAAGTTCTCCGAAAAGTCGTTCAGGAAACTTGCAAATTTGCAACCTTCACTAAAACTGTCCGGGTGGTCTGATCAACGTGTTTTAACCCGACCCAGTTTGGTTAATTCCGCACTTTTTTTCCATGCCAAGATGCCCACTTAATTATAGTCCAGTCGTGCTGAGATTTTTTCTAATCTTAAGAACATTATCAGAGCAAGCATCTTAGGTGGATACCTGTGGCGCTTCTCTGTTTTTAGACTTCTTCCTTTGGACCTTTTTGGGCCGGTTACCCGAGGTTCTAGGCATGTAAAGTTGTAACGCGTTGATGCGCCGTGGAATAAGAAACAAAAGTGATTGAATATCCCTTTTCCCTTCGAGGTCATCGTCCAGGTCAAAAACGTAAAAAACTGAAAATGGTGCAAATTCGGCCCTGAAATGAACCATCTGCAGTAAATGTACTTTGGTAGCCGGAAATAAATTCTGAATCTTTCCAAAAACATTTTCGAAATTTAAGTGTTCCCGTTCCATTCATTCTAGCGTTGTTATGCTTGGGCGATTCATGCCGAGATTTAGTGTATAGTTGTGCACCTTGCTTCTAAATTAGGTTAGAATTCCCGCACAAACTCTGCAGTAAGGAAATTCTGAAATCTATTGCGCATTCGTTATAAAGGGTTTTCCAATAAGAGGTGTTATTTTGAATAGACCGCTATTTCGGTAGATGTCACTTTTGAAGCTATCATTTTTTGACATTTGACAAGTAGAAACTACGCCATTAATAAATATGGAACGATACACGCTTCAACAACGCATTGAAATTATTAAAATTCACTATAAAAATGGAGAAAATTTGGCAGAGACGGTTCGTAAAACTCGAACATTTTTGGGTCACCGTAAAGCACCTTGTCGGACCGCAATACAGAAATTGGTGAAAAAATTCGAGCTCTTGGGACAAGTTAGTGATGTGAAGAATAAAACCCGTGCACGTCGCTCAAGAACAGCCGAGAATATTGCTGTTGTAGCCGAAAAAGTTAAAGAAAACCCAGGTTTGTCCATTCCTCGTCGTTCTTTGGAATTAGCCATTCCACGAACGTCATTACACCGTATTTTGCATAAAGATTTGGGTCTTAAGGCTTATAAAGTCCAGTTAACACAAGAACTCAAGCCGGCCGATCATCAACAACGTCGTGTCTTTGCTGATTGGGTCGTTGAAATGCATGAAAATGATCCAGAATTCCATCGAAAAATCATCTTGAGTGATGAGGCCCATTTCCACCTCGGTGGCTTCGTCAACAAGCAAAATTGTCGGATCTGGGGCTCAGAAAATCCAAGAGTTATTGTTGAAAAGTCTCTCTATCCTCAACGTGTGACTGTTTGGTGCGGTTTATGGTCCGGCGGAGTCATTGGACCTTACTTTTTCGAAAATGAGGCTGGAGCAACAGTTACGGTGACTGGATTGCGCTATCGAGAGATGATTAACGATTTTTTATGGCCGGAATTGGATGGTATTGATCTGGACAACGTTTACTTTCAACAAGACGGCGCTACGTGCCACACAAGCAACGAAACCATTGATCTTTTACGGAAAAAGTTTCCGGACCGTGTTATCTCTCGAAGAGGTGATCACAATTGGCCACCGAGATCTTGTGATTTAACACCTTGCGACTTCTTTCTTTGGGGCCACGTGAAAGAGAAGGTCTACGCCAACAGCCCAGCGTCGATTCAAGACCTCAAAGATGGAATTCGTGAGGCTATCGAGGACATAGGGCAGCCACTTTGCGATTTGGTTATGGAAAATTTCATGAAAAGGATATTGTCCTGTAAGCGTGGTCGTGGTGGTCATTTGCCTGATGTTATTTTCCACTATTAACGGCATACCTTCCTCTTTATAATGAAATAAACATCCGATCATTTATATTAAAAAATGGCACTTTTCTTTGAATATCAAAATAACACCTCTTATTGGAAAACCCTTTATTTGGTTTTTCGCCATTCGTGCCGAAACGGTACGTCCTCTAAACTCGAAACTTTAACCATCGTTAAAGGAAGGTAAAAATACGTAATTTTTTTGAAGAAACATTTCATTTGAGGGTATAATGTAGGAGAGCGGGAGCCTATAGACAGGCCGTCGGGTAGTCGACAGATGCGTTGCAGGTAGATATCTGGCACCCTCAGTATTCACCATAAGTGTAATTATTAAGTTTCCGTTCTTTTGTCCATTTGGGTTATTATGCGACGATGACAACCTAATAATTGAAAAAGCACGCCCTTACTTAAAATATTTCGAATATATTTGGATGGGAGAATCTAAACGAACGGCGAGAACTGTACCAAGAATTATCGCAAGTATAGCACGTGTGTATGGAGGCGATATAGCCTTAAAAGCTGTACTGTATCCAAAATTTCACAATACTTATACATTCATAGGGTGTTCCATTTAAAAAACTTATTCTTCACGTCGCTGCTCTTTTGTTTTATAGGTGATGACATTTTATCTTAGGCCATTAAAAAGAGTGCAAGAAATCTTTCGAAAAAGTTTATTCTGAAAAAATTAATGAGTGTGTAATAAAAAAAATCAACTGCACTGTATGTGTTTCAGAAAAAAATAACAAATGCTTTGGAAATGGTTGCCATAAAAAACTTGATTTCTACTTCTGCGGACAGGTAAATATCTCATGTTAACTGTGAAACAAGTAAATCTCTGTACCAGTAGTTTTATATCTTTTAGATACAGTGACGTAGAAACTGAACGAGCTTTGAAAGTAGTCAAAACGAAATTAAAATCAGAAGATCGTAAAGTGGTTTCCGCTGCACACATTCACGGCAGAAGAGTGTCCACTGTTTCTGGAAAAGGGCCAGAATATTCTGACTTGTACATCTTAAGCCTGGTATAGCAAGTAGCAATATTATTCAAGTGAAAAGTAGTGTTTCTCTAGCTGAGATGAAAATCTAATGCAAATCACTAAAATTATTTCTGTTGTAACGATTTTTTCAATTTTCAAATATTAGAAAAATACTAAGGAACAATCCACTCAAAATTATATTATCATAAACTGCCCTTAAGGTGGCAGGTTTGCGGTTTGTATCGCCAGATGTCGACTCATAATGAGAACAATCTAAACACATTTCACGCCCGAAGGCGATAAAATACAAGTCATTCCAATAAACCCAGCTACTTTACTCAAATATTAATCCCAAACTCGATAGTTATCGGAGACTTCGGACGACAATATTGTTTTGACAACACAATTAATATGTTGCGGCTGGTAATTTGCGTTGATGACGTATGACCTTACCATAGGCTGCTAAATTTTGGAGGCTTTAAAAAAACCCAATGTTACTCGAAAATGGTACATTATATGGAAAAAATACAAGAGGGACCTTTCTTGCCAAATCGGTAGTTACTTCCAGAAATAGTGAAATTTCTTATTCTTTCAGTGGCGTAACAATTGTTTTTAGAGTAGTGCGGTAGATGCCCCCCGAATGTCCCTCCTACATAAAATAGTGAACACCTTAGAGTGACGAGCTTCTAGAAAATTTCATATCAACATCTCACCTCGTTCTTGCAATATTGTGAATACTAGAAAGTCTAAATAAAAGTTTGACCCTGTAGCTCGGAAACTGCACTTGCCAAATGTTTGCACTCATTTTCAATACGCCCTGCATACAAGCTAAGTGGATGCAAGTCAATCGGAGAAGCGTGTAAGTGCCAGAATAATTGCTTTATCGGAATCGGGTTAGGTGCACTACGGAGTAGGGTTAGCCGAAGAGAATTTGGAAAAATGCCGAGGAATGTTCCGAGCAGGGTTGTCGTCTCTGCGCGATACAGTGAAGCACTTACCAACAACAATAGTTACTCTACAAACAGTAGACAAGCACGTCCGAAGCCGGCGTCAGTTAAAGCACAAAGAAAAGATTCCAATTGAAAAAGATTAGAATCAGAGCTCCTCAAAGTCTTTTAGAGTTACCGAGCAGAACAATTTTTGGTCGCTAGCCTTATTCACAGGAATTCACCCTGCTAACTGATGAGAGCTAAGATTATCTGGGTCATCGCCGCCAACGCACGCCGTCATCCCCGAGACGTCCACGCCACGCACCGAATTGCTCGGACCTTGAAGCTAGCTGGTAACATTTTGGCGGTCCCGTCGTGGAGCATCTTGCAGATGCTGCCACCGCCTCTTTTGCCTGAAATACCGATGAAATTAATAATTTGAAACACAGAGTTTCTATGGGAAAAGTTTAAGATTTGAGTACTATTATTCAAAAATTAACTTCTTCTGCAAGAAATACCACCTTTTGCAATTTTTTTGTAAATTCCCTAATCTTTGATCGTACTAATCTCGTCACCGGTAAATAAATCACATTACCATGGAAATTTGTTTCATTTCATTTCATTGTTTACTGTTGTTTTACTGTTTGTATGATTTGCAAATTTGACACTTGTAATTTACATTGTTTTAATTCTAATTTCTAGCACCAAACAACGTTGAAGCACTCCGACGAGATTTGCTTACGAACGTCATGGCCATGGGTATTACAACCTCAATCCGTGTTATTAACCATATGGGAATACTTCTTGGCTTTCTGCATAATGGTGGTTGCTATTTTGTATCCGTACCAGATTAGTTTTGCTAGGCAATTCCCGAAATCAATGACTCTTATTCGTGTTGTCATCGATGGTGTTTATCTTATCGACATTATACTACAAATTTTTACTGCAGTGGAAGACGAAAACGGTAGGTGTAAACAACTTTCTTATATTCTGCGTATTCGTAGTTTTAACTTTATTTATCATTTCAGGAATAATTTCAAACGTCTCGGATATATTTCCGGTTAGATGCAGGAAATTATCGTTTATCTTTGATGTAATAGCTATTACTCCAATAATTTCGATTGCGAGGTTCTTTCACATTACAGAAAACGAGAGAATCATTATTATTTTCACTATGCCCCGTTTATTTAAATTTCATAGAGTGAGAGACTTATAATGCGTCTTCGTAATTGTTACAGCGTGTGTTATTTAGGTAATCATGCTATTCAAAAAGCTTAACGCAAGTTTCGACGTCAACATTGCTATGGTGCGATGCATTAAATATGTTTTATATTTCCTTTTGTTGTCGTATTTCATGGGAGCAATCTTCTATATGTTAGCTTGCTTTTATGAGTAAGAATAAATTCTACTGAAAATGTAACTGATTACTACTTAAACATGTTTGCGTTTTAGGGAATGTACAGAAAACAGTTGGTATGATTGGATCAAAAAAGAAGACGACGAAGTTAAAGCTACTAGACATAATCGTTCGTTCCCACTTTCCATATATTTTGGAGCGTTGGTCATTGCACAGGCCGGTTTCGGTGATATAACACCTCATACCATAATAGAACTTTGTTTTACTATGGTGTTCTTTATTTTTGGAACTCTTCTGTTCTGCTATTTGGTAGCGGACTATTCTGCTACCTTAATGTTAGCTGAACGTGCCAAGTAGGTTATGTTTAAAAGACACTAGTGTAAGATATACAGATAATCAAAAGATAAGTGTACTTAGCAAACAGATATCCGGAATTTTCGAGATACAGGGTGACATTAAATTAAAGTGACATGAAAAATAACATGACATAAATTAATCCAAAAAATGTTCAAAGTTTTGACCACCTACTTCCATACAATGATAGAGATTATGTTCGAAACGTTGTGGCACATTCTGGTGCATTTGCGGAGTTATTTGTTGGTATTCGTTGACAATACGTTTTCGTAAATCTTCTAATGAAGCTGGTTGCGTCGCATAAATTTTACTTTTTAAGTGGCCCTATAAAAAGAAGTCTAGCAGCAATAAATCCGGCGACCAAAGAGGCCATTTAATCGCGCTTCTCCTTCCTATCCAACGAAGTAGGAAAGTTCGACTCAAATATTCACGAACGGGAAGTGCAAAATACGATTTACCGTACCATTTCGACTTGAAGTTAGCTGCGTATTCACATTACAGTAGGCGCTCAAGGGCACTTAACAGACCTCAACAGTTTAATTGGTGACAGTACAGAGTCACTGGACGTTTCCGTCGCCTAAGTGACCGGAATTGCACTGCTGCTCAGCACTGTCAGTGTAACTATTGCTGAGTCAACTGTTGAGTTAACTGAGTGAACCTGAGCGTATCCAGTCTTTAAGGTAATTAATTCAAGTGTTCAAATAAAAACAAATTCTGTCGTCAGAATTAGAAGTGTCATTAGGGCAATATCATCAACAGAAAAGATAGCGCTAGATTTCGTCAAAATATTAGTCGCGTTCAATAAACGAAGCGATTCAAATCAATTCAAACGAACCTCTTGGTATCACTCCATTTCAGTTGGTAGCGTAATAAATTACCGCCACGTAATATAATCAAAAATCCAAGTAGGAATTACTAACGTGCTATCAAAAAGAAACTCAATTTGCGTAGCCTGTGAAGTGAGAAACTTAGGGCCGGGTGTTTTATTCGGACCTTTGCGCGGCTCGGCACGAAGCTTGAGTTTGTGTCGGGTCGAATCTCAGTTTTTAAAGAGTACCCCAAACCAATCGAGTCGTCTGGTCTTACCACGTTTCTAGGGCGTGTCGAATCTCTTGGCCCTGTTTAGTCTCCCGGCCCTGTCGGGTCGTTCTGGCCTGTCGAATAGTTCAGGAATCTCGGACCTGCCACTTTGACCGACCATGTCGGGTTTCCCGGCTCTGTAGGGTTTCACGGCCCTGTCGGGTTTTCTGGATGTGTCTGGTCATTCGGACCTGTTGCGTCTTTTGAACTTCCCGGCCCTTTGGGTCTGTCGGGGCGTTCGGACTTCTTGGGCCCTCGGGTCTGTCGGGCCTTTTAGACTTCTCAGCCCTTCAGATCCATCGGGCCGTTTCAATCTCTCGCGCCTGTCGGGCCACAAGGTCTATTGAACTGTTCGGTCCTTTGAGCTTCATTGTCGGGCGGTTCGGGCCTGTTGGGCTTCTTGGACTTTTTGGCTCTTTGGGCTTTTCTGGTTTGTCAGCTCATTCGGACCTGTTGGGTCTTTTGGACTTCTCGGTCCTTTCGGTCTATCAGTCCTTTCCAAATTCTCGGTCCTTCGGGTCATAGGACCTTTTGAACTTCTCGGCCTTTCGGGATTTGCTGTCGGAGCGTTCGGCCTTGTGGAGCTATTCGAGCCGATCAAGAAGTTACAGGTTTTCTTTCAGGCCGCGTGAAGTTTGTCCCCATTTGGGCCGGGCTTGGAAATTTTGGCCCGTACAAGGTTCTGCCATCAGCTAATTAGAATACACGATCACAATGACCTTGCATTGTACTGTCATGCAATTCGTCCAATCAGCGGCTCGATCAGGTACCGGGTGAATAATGGACGTATAATCGTGTCATTAATTACAATCGTGCCAGAATTTACTTTACAGACAAGCCTTTTCCTTTTCCCTTACAATATCTACTTTAATTCTGTTTATAAGATAATCGGGTGTTCGATGACAGACACTTTACGGTCGTCGCCTGGAGTCTTGGACTAATACGGAAAGGCCTACAGCAAATTTCAGAATGAAACCATCAGCTCTTTGAATATTTTGTGAATTTAGTATCAACACACGCCATTCAGGCTGCCTAGCGTTAGAAAATGATAGTCATACTTGAAAAGAGTTTTTGTTTAACTTTGGTTTTGTTTTTACTGGATCTTTCTTCACATTATTAAAATTATTACAACTATAGGAAATTCACATTTTCAAATAATTTAATGTTTCGTTTTCGTTGGGCCACCCTGTATACCTTAAAGACATCCCATCTCACGATAACCAAAGACCCTACATAGAAGTCGAGGTACTAGAAAAATCCTTTTTAGGACTCCTTGATTCTGCCGCAAAGTGTACTAAATAGGACAAGAAAAATGTAGGAGATCCTAAAGTAGCATGCAATAAATCGGAAGCTATTGGAACTACACCGGTACCAGTGACATTGGAAGGCAAGACCAAGTTGGTAAACTTTCTAGTGGTGCCCTCATTTTAGAGATGGACTTTTGGACATTCACGGAAATCGTCCCAGATTTGAACAGAGATGTATGGTATTTTGCCGAAACGTCTTAGATGTTTAGAATGAAGAGCACTTAACTGCCAAAGAAAAACAAAATTTGGAATGTATGCTGGAAGATCAATTTAAAACAATGGTAGACAGGTTAAGGTGTACTAACCGCATGAAGCATAACATTGTTGGCAGTGATATTATCCTGTTTCGACGAAGAGCCGAATAAAATGCTCGAGCAAGATATTGAAGAAAGACGGGAGCGGGCGGTTTTGTGTAGACTACCATCGACTCAATTCAGTAACCAAAAAGGATGCTTATCTGTCCCAATATTAGACCATTTGCATAACGTCAGATATCTCAGCAGTTTGGACATTAAGTCACCCTACTAGCAAGTAAACTGCGCGTGAGTTGACCGCTTTTACTGTACCTAGACACGGTTTACACCAGTTCAAGAAAATGTCTACATGAAAAGAGGTTAATTCATTAAAGTGTTAGCTGCCGACCTTAAGCCACACGACATTATAGTAATATCGTCTGATTTTGAAGAGCATCTCAAGGTTCTAGAAAAGGTTTAAGAGTTAGTAAGGACAGATGTCTAAATTTCTCAATCATAGCCAATGCGCTTGTTGTACCAAAAGGCGCAATGAAACTAGTCAGGAGGTAACCAGGTTAAACAAGCTTTAGTTACTGCATCTGTGCTTACAGTAAACGTTTAGAAATCTGTGTAATACATATAATGCCAATATTTGCTACACCGACCTTTACTATCCTTGTGCGAACCCCAATCGCGTTAGGTTGTGGAAATATTAAAAAAACAATTTCCTTATGAAACTTCAATACCCTGTATCTCGACAATTAATCCTTTTTGGATATCAGTTTATTAAGCAAAGTACACTTAATTGTTGATGTTCTATGTGTTGGTGTAAAACACCCTGTATAACTACACCACACTATTATTTCTATCTCGGTTGCCGAATTCTCATAACGCGGCTACACTTCACATCTCCAGACATTGGATTTTGTACGCCGAGATGTATTTAGTTTTCTCTTTGAATACACATTCATCTTCTCGCTGAAAACTCTTTACAGATTGAATTACATCGAAATGGTAACCGTTGTAAAAAAGTATTTGGCATACAATCAAATGCTGATGAGTATTCAGTCTCGTACAAACGAATATCTAGCTTTGCAGTGGCATATCAATATGGGTTACAACATTATAAAAGAACAATCTGTTCTGTTTGATGCGCCCCGCCATTTATTTGAAGAACAGCAAACTGTGAAATATTTTCATGTTCTCACTAAGGTACCCCTATTCAAGGCGAGTTTCTTCTTTTCAATCAACATTTTTCTGCTACTAGTATATTTATTAAAACATCGTTTCCTTTTTGTTCAGGAGATGGAAGGGCAGTATATAAAAAGAATTGCTGCTGAAGTAAAGCAAATTTTTCTGCCGCCTTATGAAACTGTCGCCTACGCAGGGGAAGTTGTTCGCGACATGTATCTCATTGACCGTGGTTTCTGTGAGGTATAAAATCAATGAATGATCTCTATATTACTTACTATATTAATTACTTTTGCCATTTTAAAGATAATATCTGCTGCGTCAGGCAAAACAGAGAAGGTTATAGGACCGTCATCGCATTTCTGTGATTTTGATATGATTTTGGGTAAGTTACATATCTGGATTAGTATTGGTGATAGTGAAAAACGGTCTTCGTAACCATGGCTACTGTTTTATTTTAAGATCAAATGTGAAAAAAATTAGAATATCATGGCCTGCTTTCGAAATGCGACCTAAAGAAATCCCGGTACAGATTTGAATTCCTCGAGAAGTCCCAGTTTAATAGAAAAGCCCGAAGGGCCAAGATATCCCAAGGTCCAACAGGCCAGAACGGCACCATTAGCCCAACAGACCCGAGAAGCCCGAAGGGCCGAAAATTCTAAAACGTCCGACAAGTCTGCAGCCCAAACGGTTTAAAAGGTACGAACGGCCCGACAAACCCTTATGGCCCAAAAGACCTGAGAGGTCTGACATGCCCGAGAAATTCAAACGGCTCGATATACACGAAAGGTCGAGAAGTACATAAGGCCCAACAGGTCCGATTGACCAGACGTAGGTCTGAAAAGCCTGATAAATTTTTGAACTGAGACCCGGCCCGGCCCGATCCGAACCCGAGCTTCGTCCCGCGTAAAAGCGCGACTAGAAAACCCAGTACGTGCAGGTCTCTTCTTACAGATCATACTGTCACTAAATGTCTGAATATTCTGAGGCAAACGCTAAACATTCTGCAAGAAATCCAAGAAATCTACTCTAAACATTCGTAGTCACTAAATAACTAACAGATTATTCGTCCGGAATTACAGATTTCGTTGTGCCATTCGAGACGCAGAAGAACCTTGAAATCTCTGGTGACTTACAGTAGAGCCCCGAAAAGGCCAAAATTTCTAGGCACGGCCCGACTCGTGACAAACTTGACGCCGCCCGAAAAAAACCCTGTAACTTCCTGATCGGCCCGACAGACTTGACAAAAAAATCCGAAGGGACGAGAAGTCCAACAGACACGACAGACCTGTATGAGCTGACAGTCCCGAGAGGGAACAGGTCGGAGAAGATCAAAGGGCTGAGAAATTCACGAAGCCCGGACAGGCTCGAACGGTCCAATAGGCTTGAACTGTACAATAGGCCCGAACGACCCGAGAGACCATTATGGCCAGACAAGCCCAAGAGATCCAAACAGCCCTATAGACCCAAAGGGCCGAGAAGTCTAAAAGGCCCAATAGGCTAATGACCCAAGAGAGCCGAACCGTCCGACAGGCCCAACAGAAGCCCTCATGTGTTGACCCAACCGTGCAAGACAAAACATCGATTTTGACAGATTAAAAAAGAACAACCGGACCGCCAAACTGCGCATCGATATCTTTCCAAGATGTTTTCACATTTAATCTCAAGGTAGAAAAGTAGTCTATGGTCATGAAAACCGTGTAGAAACGGAGGCAATAGTTTCTTAAGTTCAAACAGTACTTATACACGTAATGTTTAATGAATTTTATAGAACGACCTGGTATACATCATATACGAACAGTCACTTGCGTTAGAATATTAAAAATATCATACACGGCAATTAAGAAGGTTTTTGTAGAAGCAGACTTGTTTGAAGAGTTAAACAAACAGGCCAATGAAGTAAAATCTTCTCTGGTACGTCTTTCTTTGTTTTATTATAAACATGCATATTATAAGCGGCGTATCTGTTCACAGGCTGTTCAACGACTGTTCTTTAGACGAGGACATGTAACCTATCAGTCTATGAAAGAAGAACAAAGGAAGTCTTGGTACGTTTTTCCTAGAAGAAAGTTACATCCGAGTAGTATCGATTATGAGAAAGCTTTTGACAAATTGGGGTTTTGGAGATTCTTCAGGTATAAATATCCAATATAATAAAACAACCACAGATTTTTCCAATATTTCTTTCTATAGAGCATTTTTATTGAGACGCACAATAATGCCAGATGGAGATTTCCTATTGGTTTGGGAAACAATACAAGGTATTCGCATCTTTATAATGGGCATGTATTACGTCTCGCTAATCTTTGTCCAAGCATACATTCGTTATACAGAGTTTGTATGGATACTATTCGATTTGCTAGGATTTATAGATTTGTAAGCATAACAAATTTCAAGTTAAGCAAAGATATTTTAGATAAAGGGTGGCTCTGGAAGTATATGCAATAAAACTATGTTTGTCTTTGATTCGCATATTTAACTATCAAAGTAATTTGTCAAAATTTGACATTTGGCCCCATATTTCTTGAAAGATCTGTATATGCACAAAGGTATAAAAATAACTTTCTAATTGAGTTCGTTAACCAATTGCACGATGATGAGTTGCAACAATATGGAGTCACGGCTCGCACGTCCTTCAAAAAATTAATTACTAGGGGCAATTCTTCGGAGATCGGTTTATCAGTCTACGTTGTAATGCTCTATCCTAAATTATTTTGTTTTGCCCCTTCTTGAAAAACAGAATTTTATCAAAAATCAAATACAAACATTACCTAAATTAAGAGACCATATTGCTGAAGAGTGTAAGAAAAAAGTAATTCAGTTTTATTTCTACGGTAGAACTATAAATCTAAAAGTAGGCACAAATACACGAGGAGATAATCTTTTCGTCTATGTGGCATTACTTATCAACACAAAAAACACAATAAGTTATTAGTTTTTATAACAAATCCTAATAAAAATTCAAAGGAAGATATACGATAAAATCACTGCCCTGGGCCAAACCTTTGCATGATTGTCCACCAACCATTTTTATACATGTTGTAGGCCACAAGGTAAAATACTCACTCGATAAAAACCTTTGGTGGATAACCCTGCAATGTATCGGTTTTCGAAACCGAAATTTCTAATACTCGGGAGAACAGGCATTTGCAAAATTAATAAAGCTGGCGCAGGACCTCCGCAAACGGTACTCCGATTCTTTTAACTCTCTTGGGATTAACACATGTGTGGCCACTGATCGAGTTCTTTTCTGTTTGCACACATGTTGTGTTGGGTTCCTCGACCTGTCAAAAAAATAGGACGGCCGATAGTGGCCGGTTCGTCTGAGAATCATTCCCCCACCATACGCAACAATCAAAGTCCCATCTCGATAAGACTAGCCGTTCTTGAGATACAAGATATCCGTCAAAAAAACAAAAGACGGTCGGTGGTGTCCGGATCGTTTAAGACCGATTTCCCCACCACACCTGACAATTAAAGTCCCATGTTGATAGGACCAGTCGTTTCTAAAATATGGAGTATCTGGCTAATCAGGAAACAAAAGGCTGTCTGAGGCATCCCGGTAGTTTGAACGGGCCTCCCGTCGTCCGCCATTAAAAAAAAATCTCAAATTCTTTGTCTCTCTCTCTTTCTTTCTTTCACGTTTATCCCTCTCTATTGTGTATTTCTGTTGTGTTAAGTCCTCCACGGGCCGGGTTTTTTAGTCAGGCCTTTACTCGACCCGACTCGAAAAGACCTTATGCATTAAGCGCGTTTTCTGGGTCACGAAACTAGGCAACACACATAGCACGCCATGGCACCTACGTTTTCAGAAAACAAAACCAAATCAAGTATTTGCTAGCGCCTTCGTTAGGCAACCCACATTGCACATCACAGTCTACTATGTATTTGTAAATAAATAAAAGTATTTATGAGAACGTTAATTAGGCAACACACATTACAAGACGCAGCCGTCTACGCATGTGATGAAAAATAAAAAAGGAATCTAGTATTTACAAGAGCACTGATTAGGCAACACACATTACGTTTCATGACTAACTACGTTCTTAAGAATAAAAATAAGTGAAAATGTACGACTTTATATTAGACAATATACATTACATACAGTGTGGACAACTATGCTTTTAGAAGTAAAAGCATTTATTAGGCGACACAAACTACATGTCTTTATAATTAACACTATTCGCTTTGAAAGTGCAGTTGACGAAGTTTCCTCAATAAAGACATTAATATGCTGCTGTAAAGCTGGAGATTAACACTTAGTTTTTGTTGGTCAATGTTTATGCCTATGTATATTTATTTCTCGTTAATATCCCATCTATCACAATGATCTCTACAAAAAAATCAGACTGTTTCTTCATTGCAATCATGCTCTTATCATCCACATAATACTTTGCTTATTGAATGAAATAATTTTAAGTTAATTAATTTTCAAAAACAGCTTGTGGTACAGCAACAGTTTTTAAAAGATAAAACCCTTGTTGAAACACTGGGTTGCTGTTTATCAATGTATGATGTACTTCACACACACGCACGCACGCACGCACGCACGCACGCACGCAAGCACGCACACACGCACGCACGCAAGCACGCACACACGCACGCACGCACGCACGCACTCACGCACGCACGCACGCACGCACGCACGCACACACACACACAATCATAAATCCATCCCTATCTACAGCAACATTCGTGTTGATACTTTAATTAACTTAATTTTACATAAAAGTTGATATCTTCTATTCTTAACTTTACTTCCTTGTGTAGTAATCTCTAGCCAGCTTGTGTTAATAGTAATGCCAGCAACAACCAAAAATGAATAAATCTGAAATACCACACTTATAGGCAGTATCTGTAAACAACGTCGTAGAAGAAAAGGTTTTTTAACAAGATTTTTCTAGTACATACAGTCAAATTCAATAAGTCTCCTTCATCAGTTGAACGAAGTCATTCATATAATCATACAATCGCGTAGGCAGTATTTACTTCAAGAAGATGTTCTTTGTATTATTACTCAGTACACATTTGTATTACGAATGATCGTGCTTCAAATTACGTTGTTTTGTTAACAGTTTCTTAATATCAACTTTGATTTAACAAACATCAAAACAGTGTCAGTAATAACAACAGAAATCCAACGTTCTGACATTGACAGATACGTCACTATATGAAGGTAAGTTGCCAACATTTAGAAATAACAAACGGGGTTTATCTGTTTATAATACCGTTACTAGTAATCGAGACACGAATTTTGTTAATTAACCCACTCTTGTAGCTTAATAATTCCTCAATATAATATACCTGCAAGGAATCTCAATAATGACCTATACTCAGCGTTCCTCTTTACGTATTATAAAACACTCATGAATTGTTCCATTGCAATACAAATGCAAGGACTGAAGCTACTCTCTTGGAAACATGTTATAACACAGCACGATGATGCACACTTCCCTGCCTATACTGCGAACATCTAGTGTCTTGACTGGTTTCACCATCTCTTTTGCGTTTAAACTCGGGCCTACATTTTCCTCTATCCCTAAACAAATCGGCAAAATAGCCCAACTTGATTAAGAAAAAAACCGGTCGGGCCAGTCGAGAGGAAACGAGATACTAGCATCACGGTTTAATCTAACACCTCTTCTTTCTGCCCTGTAAAGTTCTCTTTTCCTCTCGACTTTCTTGCGAAAGGCGTTTTCCGAAAGAGGAGGGCCGGGAAGGCGCCAGGTTTGAGAATCGGCGACGCGGGGTCGGGCACGGAAGGTGCAAGGAATTTTCAACATTTCTTTTCGGCTATTTTTTCTAACGCGTTGCGCTTATGACGTTGCTCGAAACAAACAACCGAGTGCGTAGCGTTTTATTCGGTTTCGGGAAACGTAATTTGCATGCGTGAGTAGCGCTTTTTACCAGTTTTAGGCTCATATTTTGCATTCTTGGGTAAAGAAACGATGCGAATCGGTATTCCCTTAACGCGTTAAAGGTGCTTTCGACGTCTAAGACGGTAGAATTATCAAAACTTGACAGAAATAATTTCGATCTGTGAATAGTGACACTTAGTCATTTTTAACAAGGATGGAGGGCGACGCGAGATCTGGGGCTACTGCAGGTGGCCCGTTCGAAAGCGTAGCGCGAGCCATAGTGATATTTGTTTAGCTATGTTGTCAAGGTTAATGGAAGGTGAAGCCCGGCCCGGAGCCACTGAAAGTGATCCGTTCAAGGATGTAGACCGAATCATTGCGACATCTAACCGTTCTAACAAGATTAACGGAGAACAAAGCCTGATCTAGGGTCACCGTAGCAGGCCAGTTTGAGGACGTAGCCCGAGCCATAATGACATTTGTTTAGCTGCGTTATCCAGGTTAATGGAGGGCGAAGTCCGATCCGTGGCCTCTAAGGATGGTTCGTTCAAAGGCGTAGACCGAGTCATTGTGACATCTAACCGTTCTAACAAGATTAATGGATAGCGTAGCTCGATTTAGAGCCGCCGTAAAAGCTTTGTTCGAGGACGTAGGCCGAGCTACAGTAGCATTTAGCTCTTTTAAGAAGGTAATGGAAGGGAAGCCGTCCCTGGGTCTCGAAGGCGGCTCGTTCGAAGGCGTAACCCGAGCCATAGTGACATTTAGCTCTTTTAACAAAATAATGGAGGGTATAGCCCGAGCCGTAGTGGCATTTGTTTAGCTGTCTCATCAAGGTTAATGCAGGGTGAAACCCGATATAGGTCATCAACGTGGCCCGTGTGAAGTCTTTTGTTTTTCTGATTAATGTTTCATATCTCAGGAACCGCTGGTCCTATCGAGAAGAGACTTTAAGTCTTAGGTGTAGTGGGGGAATGGCTTTCCGACGATCTGGGCGAGACCTACCATCCTTTTATTTTTTGGCAGATGCCCTGTATCTCAGGATCGGTTGGTTCTATCGAAATGGGGATTTGATTATTTAGGTATGGTAGGGATTTGGATTTTATGCGCTCCAGGCACCACTGATTTTCAATTGTTTTTTACAGATATCGTGTATCTCAGGCACGGCTAATCCTATCGAGATCGAACTTTGATTATTGTTAGGTGTGGTGGTTGAATGATTTTTAAGCGATCCAGGTATCACCGAGCGACATTTGTTTTTGCTGACAGATATCCTGTATGTTAGGAACAGCTGATCTTATAGAGATGGGACTTTTGGACTCTTAGATGTGATATGAAAATACCTGTCAGACGATTTGAGCGACACCGACCGTCTTTTGTTTTTTTGGTAGATATGCTGTATCTCAGGAATGGCTGGTCCTATCGAAATGGGACTTTGACGGTTAGGTGTGGTTAGGGAATGACTTTCAAACGATCAATAATACATCTGTCGTGGTTTGTTTTTTTTATAGATGCCCTATTAATCTAATACATTTAATTTTTTCTTCCAAGGCTACTTCGATAAGACAAATAAATAAATATCATAAAATAAATCTAAGTCACATAATCAGGTTTGTCTCAAGTTTAATTTTACCTTGTTTGGTTCCAACTCAGAATGCAAAAACGTTCATTGCTAGTGCACTATAAAAAAGTATAATATCTGCTTTCAGATATATTCGAATGCACGTATGTTACTACAACGACAAGGGTATACTCGTGACGCATCCAAAATACACTGCTCGCCATTATTTATCTAGAGCCTTCATTGTTGATTTGTGCAGTCTGTTGCCGACACCTTTATTTTTAAAACTGGTACTTAGTGCAAAAGGAAAAGAGCAACGGTCGACACTTTATCGAATCGAAAGTTTGTTCAGGATGAATAAACTGGTGCAAGTTTATCGATTGCTTGGTATTTTTTCCTATTTCGAGGGCGATATCCTTAGATCAGGAGGCATTTTACTGTAAGTTCGGAACATGTAGCAGTAGCCACGTTTGTGAGCCAAACACCTGCTTGGTTTATACTTTATAGAAACGTTGTAAAATTTCTACCGATAAGCATTCTGTTTTTCAATGCGTTAGCCGCTTTAATTGTCACGATGACTTGTATGTTTTCGATGACTGAACATGGATTTTCTGAAATAATACCGAATCCCTCATCATGGATAGCAGTTAACAAAGATAAAAGTAAGTTTATATAAAAAAGGGAGTACGTCTTATTTACTTTTATGTTGCAGGACGTTTCAACATTACCGTTCCAATAAATTTATACGTCTCAGCTTATTACCTCTCTGTAGTAACAGGCCTTCAAGAAGGATACGGCAACTTTAAGCCGTGGCAAGTGTCCGAAATGTATTTTATCATTGCAGCCATGGTTGCTGGTTAATATAACCTCTTCGTGTGTATTTCATTATTTTACCCACATGATTGATATTCTAGGTTATTTATTATTTACCTACATTCTAGTAGTGATCTCGAGCAGTAAAGCAAGATTAAATGTTAACTTGACTCTCTATCAAGAACATATGAAACATTTGATACAGTTCATGAAAAGAGAAAAAATTAATAAGGATCTGCAAAAGTAAGTACTAATACAAAAATGGGTTTCAAACGTTAACAGATCTAATTTGACATTTTAAATATAGGAAAGTAATAGACCATTTTGAATATATCTGGCAGAGAACTCATGGTATGAAGGCTAGTAATATCTTAAAAAAATGCCATCAAGCACTGCGTAAAGATTCCGTGTTGTATCTCTACGAACAAACGTTAATGCTAGTGCCGATCTTTACGGACATGTCGAAACCGTTTTATCGTACTTTCGGCATGCATTTAGAAGAGGCATACTTTCTACGTTATTCCAGCATCATTAAATTGAACGATATTATTGATACCATATATATAATCCATAAAGGAGAAGTTACTGTCATTGCACCTGATGGATCAACTTTCGCTGTTTTGACTAGAGGATGGTAATAGTTAAAATCTCAGTTCTGTGTTTATGTACCGAGTGATCGTTTAAATTTCCAATTAAGGTAGGCCGTGACTGGACATCACGGTAGGACGGTAGTTTAGACACAGCCAGACAAGTGACAGATTGCAAATAGAAAATTCAAATTCAACTGACAGAGTTTAATAATAATTAGATAATTCATTAATCAATCTACATTTTTTTAAATGCCATCTACAACTCAACAAAAAGCATACATTTTAGAATGAACTGGAGCAAAAATATTGAAATTGAATATTACCTGTAGGCGTCGAAGTACTCACATTATACTTCCATTGTAACAACTAGAAATTTGTATTAAAAAAATATAAATAATACCTCAATTACACCTGTAGATCCAAAAAACTTAAAATAAAAAGCGAAGAAAACGTGAAAACATGATAAAAATGACAGTTAATAATTTTGCTGCTAGTCTACCATATTGTGTCAGAATAATGTACTTCTCTCTCTCTCTCTCTCTCTCTCTCTCTCTCTCTCTCTCTCTCTCTCTCTCTCCCTCTCCCTCTCCCTCTCCCTCTCCCTCCCTCCCTCCTTCCGAGCAAAAACAGCTGTCAAAGGTACCTTACCGAACGCAGGGTAAACTTCTTTAAACAGATGCGATTTCAGAGTCACCATACGTCGTAGTCAGGAATTTGTTTTAAAACGTACGCTTGGCGGTAAATTTAAATTATTTTCAATGTTTCTTTTAGTTATTTATTAATTACTAATTGATTTACTTATAATACTTTTAATTTTTTGGCACATCAATTTTAAAAAAATAGCTGAGTAATGAATTAAATTGTCTCCGAATTAAGTTTACTCTAGATATAGACCGCCATCGGTGCTGTCCTAGAGCAACATCTGGCAGCAGCTAGGTTTCTACTCCACCAAACTGAGTAATTCCCAACGAGTCTGGCGCTGTACTTGTCAGTGAAGTATTTCCGCTTCATGCTAGACGCCCGACGATTAACCTTCCTCACGGATCACAAGCCCCTAACCTATCAGGAGCTAATAAAGCATCTTCCTGACAGCTACGGCAACTCGCCTACAAGTTTGCTCGCGTCCAGGATCTAGGCTCTGACCTGGCACCTGCTCGAATTCGCACAGTCCGCTTCGCTGCAACTACGTCAACTAGCACCCACCACGACGGATCGTTTCACTAGGGAAATTCTCCCGTACGTACCTGAAGCATTAGTAAGCAAATCTTCGACTCAACGTACCAGCTGTTGCACTTTGAAACTTGGGCAACACTAAAAGCCATTCGAAACCGATATGTGTGGCCGTTCATGAGAAACTGCCTTCGCTGCCAGCAGTCCAAGATTCACCGCCATCTAGATGCCCGTTGCAAAATGGCCGCTTCCAACACATCCACTTGAATATCTTAGGGCTCTTTCCGGTCTTTCGAGGATTCAAATACATCTTAGCAATGGTTGTTCACTTCAGCAGGTGGCCCGAGGTAGTCCCTCTAGCCGACATCAGCGATGACGCCGTCGCCGCCGCCTTCTAGGCGAACTGAGAGAAAACCCGCTTTGTTTTGCTGCCAAGTGGCTAAATCTCGTCAAAATGTACCAAAATAGTGGAAAAGAGAGTGATCAACGACTATAACCAACCCTGCCAGAAATGGCTATAAATACCCAAACCTCAAATTTGCAATATGTATTATAGTTTCTGACGATATGCTTCACTGTTGCGGCAACACATTTCTAGTAAAGTGAAATCCAGACCCTTTTACCCCTAACTTTAGATTTCCACTGAAATGTGTTTCTGCCCGCCAAATAAAACGAGTCTCCCTAAAATGAGTTTTTATTTTTCTCAATCAAATAAACCCGGCCCCTCCACAAATACTTTGAGCAGTTCCTTAGAGATCAGAAGAGCCAGCCACCCACGGCTACGATCTACCGTCCGGACCTGAGGACGTCAAATCAACCAAAAGATGTAGGTGGCTAGGAATCTAGGTTGAGGTTTTGCTACCTCATCCAGACATCTTCCGCCCCGTTGGACCGATCAGGATGACCAGCTCGGTCAAGAAACCAGTGCGTGGTAGTGTTAGTGTTCAGTTTTTTATGGTTTTGGTGAATTTAAGTTTTACCACCTGTAGGCGTTTTTTGAAACATTTCTGTCTCATGCTAGTAACGATTAATTTTCTCATAAATCGTTCGTGACAATTAACTAAATCGGCAATCGTAATCGTTAATCGTTAGTTTGGCTAAAATCTTCCCAGTACTGGATACAAATACACAAGTAATGTGATTTATCAATTACCAATTACTTGGTAACGAGTAACGACATTACTCATTATTATAAGTAATGAAATTGATAAGTAATTACATTTACTAGGAGTAATTGGTAATGTTAATGTACTACTTTTTATAAGTAATGCGCCCAACTCTGGTAGAAATAAAAAAAGGTTCATTTTTAGTGTTTTTGGAAATATTGACAATGCTAATGATTCTCGAAGTATGACATCTGTTGTTGCTAGTAAAGCGGTCGACCTTTTATTTATAAGCACTGAAAAATTATATGATCTTGCTGTTGATTATCCAGTGGTGCTTAATAGACTGCGGAGACATATTTTAATAGACAATCTGGTAAGTAGACTTTAGAAATTATTTTCTCGTTATCAAACTATTTATAGTAATTGAATATTGTAAATTGTAGTCATATATTGAAAAGAAATCAAAACGGGAATCGTTTCAATTCGAACAAGTAGGTTCTAAAATGCTTAGCGAATTGAGACAATCATCCAAGAGAATGTACGTCATATGGCCCTGACGATATGAATATTTTGTCGCTACTAAAACGAATCTTTATCGTAGATTATTAGAACGGCGAATTAGAGGATTGCTTCTTACAAGTCTGCTTCCTCTCCCCATGATGTTAATATCGTTTGCCTCATGCTTCATTATAATGTATCACCTAGCATTTCAAAATCACACAACTATGGTGTTCATTATAACCTACTCTTTAGACCTTGTTCACCTTATAAAAATATACGCTGGGTTTTATATACCTTACGTTAATCACATGGGGGAGATCATAACTGATACTAAGAAAATTCGCAGAAAGTAAGTAGATATGCGGATGGATTAGTAATAAACAGTCTCCAGATATTGTGTTTTGCATTTCCAGGTTTTTAACTTTAACCAGGTTTTATTTGGAATTGTTTGCACTTTTACCATTTGATATATTTGCTATTGCGGCGCCGAAAACGAAATCACTGTATTACCTAACCTGGCTGCGAATTAACAGAATGCTGCGTATGGTAAGAAAGTTTTTTAAGTTCTTAGTCCAGTCGACGAACACTAAAGAAGGTCTAATAAGCGAAATAATTCGTGTAGTCGCAATTTTTTGTTCAGCGGAAGAGGGAAGTGTCATGAACAACATACTAAAAATTCTGACAGGTGGCGGGCGAGCGGGGGGGGGGGGACGTTTAAAGGTCAGTTTTTCACGTCTTTACTGAATAACTCAAAAACCGCGATTTCTAGGGAAAAAGTGCAGATACAGTGTGTCCCCGGTTTGACCTCACTATAGGTATAATTGATCAAAAATGTTTGAATCTAGCCTTGATGTTTTGGGATACCTCCCTGCTTGGTCTGAAAATCCAAGACGGTCATGACAATTAAGAAAAAAAGTGTCATTTCGGTCAATAATACGGCGAAATGTTGTTAAGAAAAGTTGTTCAGAATATGGAATTATGACTATTTGCAAAATTTCACAAATATCGGGCCACTTTGACTAAATTGGTATTTGATTTGAAAAAAAGGATATGTGGATTGGTGAATGCAAGTGATTTAAGAAAAGATGGGAAAGCTGAAGGTTTCAGGAACAAAAAACACGGTGTTGTTCATGAATCTTGCAGAAAAGAGTTCACCGGAGCTAACTCAATTAAAAGATTTCTGAGAAAAGCTTTTTCAGAGCAACAGCGTTCAACGTCACATGGTGCTCCACGTTTGCGTTCAGCAGTAACATTTGATTTTAAAATTAACTATCTGTTTTGTGCGAAAGCTATTGACGATGAATTTCATAATAAACAGAAGAAATAACCCCAACATTTGCGGCGAAAGGTTTACAATGTTCGATCCTTCAGTTATGACAATACAATTACAGTTCGTGCACAGGAAAGGAAGGATGAATGGGGAGACATCAGCTTAAGACGTATCTGCTCATCTGATGCAATAAATCATGAAAGTCCTTTATAGCCTCTGCACCTACATCGAAAAAAAGAGGACGCCCTGAGGATGAAATAATTTCTGCATTAAAGGGAGAGATATTCAATTGCATAGAAGAAAATGATGACTGTCAGTTTTCCTTGGACGAGTTGACGAAACAAGTTTCAGAAACAACTTTTCATATAAAGACAATCAAGGAGAGAATGGGAGAAAAATATGGGGATTTATTATTTTCAGCATA